>BPLR01002735.1:0-48830 GCA_021605095.1 Caerostris extrusa | reverse complement strand
CCGATTGAAAGTTGTCTGTGCTTGCTAATTCAATCGATTTATGTTTTGTAGAACAAAAATAGGAAAGTAAAAAAGATCATCATTCTTTTGAAAAAAGGAAGAAAAAAATAATATTTAATCAAAGTAAGAAAAGGATATTGATATATAATATATAAATATATATTTCTTTTAATTTGCCTCCGGACCTGCAAATTAAAATTCTATCCGTGGGCCTGATAGGAGCCTTTCGACGGGCTGGTGTTGGCCCGTGGGCCGTAGTTTTGCCCATTCCTACTCTAGACTATGCATGAGTATTTATATCTAATATTTATTTACAGAAATGAGTTTTATTATATCACGGAAAATCTAATCTTTACCTTACCTTATATCAAGCTTTTTGTAAATTAAACTTAATTAATTATAGCTCAGCTGAGTCTAAGTGAGGTGTATGAAGCAGCCGCATATACAAAGAAGAATTTGACGGTAGGAAATCTGGAAAGTTGTACCACCTTTTCCAATTTACTACGGTTTTTCTCAGAAATTACATTTATTAGTGGAATTAATTACATTTATTAATTGGATTTAATTATTTTTGGAAGTAATTAAATCTTCACTCATTGAAAGAAAATACGATTTTAGTTTCCATTATAATATTTGCAGCTGTTTTAGCACTGTGGTTTAATACTTCATTGTTTTCTTCTGATGCACCAGCATGCAAAATCTAAATGTTTTATCTATTGGAGAAAATGTCATTAACTTACATGTATCCTCATGGAGTTCTGTCTACGTGGCACCTATATTTTTGCCACCACAAATTGGAATGAGTGACATCTATCCTCTTCCCACTTTTTTTCCAGCCCAACACCGGAAAAAGACTTTCCGGTTTAGGATTATACCTTTAATCCCCTGCCATAAACACGAGAACTTCTATTAAGTATTCCATATCGGGTTTTCGAACCTGTTATTCGTCAGGCGACTCTATTACCTTTCAAAAAAAATTGTAAAATAATAGATCACCTAAAATGAGAAAGAAAAACTCTTAATAATGTTACTGCCCTTTTCTATAGACAGAAAAGAAAAATTGTTGAAAGTGGCTATAACAATGAATGGCTCGAAAGTCTGACTGTTTTTCAAACTGTTCGTTGTCATTCGGCATTATGGACCAGCGTGAAAAGACATCTGAATACAAATAGTCACCATAACTGCGACGTAGTCAAACCATTTCTCCAGGGCATCCTTGTTGAAACATCTGACGCGTCTGATAACGTCTGTTATTATTTATGCTATTGCCTTACGTGTGTAATAATAAATCATAATAATGGCTTCAGATCTTTCAGAAAGATCTTATCTATAATCGAATACCAAATGGTGTTGTTGTTCTCAGAATAAAGAATGAAAGTGACTATACTAATTAATGTAATTCATGGAAGTCTGACGTAATCTCGTGATAATTCAATGTCCTGGAGATACCTCTTTTATTTTATGAATTTAAAAAAAAATAATGTATTATAAATGTAATACAACATATATACAATGTATAGATCAAATGCTGTTCGATAGTAGGAAGAATTAGGCCTGACGGCCAGTGACTGGCTCTCCATGCCACAGGTTTCGGAGTTCGAGCCCCGGCGGTATAATCCCGATACTTTCGGAATCCCACTAGCCGTAGGTCCCTGTCTAATGTGACTTTAGAGCGTTGAGCTGACAACATACCCAGTAAAAAGAAAAATATCTATTGTCTCGAAATTTACCGGTAGGCAGACTGTCTTGGCCCACCATGGATCTGTTGTGCCATGATGAAAGGAGTGTGAAGAATTAACATCAATGATATAAAGATTTTATTCCTTCAACCCTGTACATAAACTATAAACTCTATTGTTTATATATTCTTCTTCAATAAATATGAAATTGTATTATGTAACAGCAGTTAACGGGTGACTTTTTCCTTACACTGGAGATCTAGTGTCATACCACTAATAATCCATAGATAAACTTGGGTTGTGAATGCATTCCACGAAATCTTCAGCAATCGTGTGTTGTATGGAAAGAAATTTTGAAAATTCTCACCGGATAATCTGACTGCCGATGAGTTAAAGTTTACATATATTGTTATAATATAGGCCCTTTGGCAACTGTGATGGTGAAAATGGCTGACATTTATTTGGCCTTAGACAAAATAGAGCAGTGTAAAAAAAAAGAAAAATATAGCAACTTTTTAATTGATTGCAGTCCGGCAATAATAACCTTGACAACTCCCAATCACTGTGAATGTGAGATTTCCAAAAGTTGCACAGTTAAGATAGATGGTCTGTTGAACACCGGGAAATTCATTGCTCTGCAGTGGATTCCAAGCCGTTGCGGATATATGGAAATGAGCAGGCTGATATGTTGGCCAAGAATGGATCCCAGATGATGCAACCTGATCCTCATTTGTCTTTGTGGCATATAAGCGATATATTTTCTCTATTAAATCGCTTCAACCTGTATAGAGAGAAGGCTTGTGAGAAAAGTGGAATTCCCTATTGAATAAGCCAACAATAATTCCCAGTTCCTTGCTTATAATGGATGACATAGCCTGCTTTTAGACTTATCACTGGCCTTGACTACTTACAGTCACCTGTATAGAATAGGATGGGCTGATGCAGATATCTCCTATGCCCACATTCCTTAACTGTATCGACATGGCATGTCCATGACTGGACTAATGACACCTCATCCTATGCCCCACTGTTCCTAACTGTATCCCTTTTTGAGTAACTGTCAATGCCTTCAGTGATTGTTTTTGTCGTTCTTTTACTGTATTGGGCTGTGCGTGGACTAATGACTGAGAGATCGGAGACGGGCATAGGATTAAAAAAATTGTAATAATCGTCATCTAATCACTTCAATTCTGAAAGCAGCAGTTACAATTCACATCAACTATGGCTTTAACCCTGAATCCTCCTCTGCGCGTTACCACTGGCCCACGAAGGGCCCTATTTAGTCTCAATATGTAATTTCCATTGCCCATATGTAGTCGCTATTTACTGTATTTGAGGTGCTCGTCAATTAATGATCGAGAGGTCGGTGACAGGCATAGGATTGAAAAAAAATAAAAAAAAAAAAACACTGTTATAATCGTCATCTAATCTCTTCAATTCTGGAAGTAGCGGTTACAATTCACTTCACCAACGGCTTTTTAATCTGAGTCCTCCTTTACGCGTTGCCACTGGCCCACGAGTTGCCCATATGTATTCTTTAAACGCTAACTTATCTTCAACGTGATTCATAACAGCACCCAAATTTCAAGGGCTCGTGACGTGGCTGCACGATCCAGTAAGGCCATGCGGGTAACAGGCCTATCTTCTCGGCTGCTAGTGATAGGGGGCCGTTTCACGTCGTTCCGTATTACCGTCCTGAACCCATCGATTCCATATTCTCCTAACCATCATTGGATCTCGACCGACGCGAGCAGCAATACTGCGATACGATAAACCACAATCCCGGTACGTTACAATTCGACCTTTATCAAAGTCAGAAACGCGCTTAGTGCACGAGGTACGCATCAGTACACAAGGCATCACAACAACTTTTCATCAGGCAACAACGTTCAAATGCAATTTGTGTATGAGAAACCGGCTGAACAATTTCCTCATTTAAACACATTGTAGGTGTCGCTACCGGCGCCTTCTTTGTCTGAATGCTCCGAAAAGCTAAACATTTGCATATCACAGCACTTTCTTCCTGTCGTTTAAATTTCACATCAGTAGCATGTCGTTTTCTTGGTGTAGCAATTTTAATGGCCAGTAGTGTATAATGCTCAGCTATTTAACTACGTGATTAGCTTTCGTTATCTCTAACTATGAACTGGCGTTATTAAATGGCTGTAATGTACTATTTACTTCCATTGGTTCTGTATTTTAAGTCATTAAATCTGTTATATTACTCAAATATGTATACGGCCAACACATACCATAAACACAATAGCGTTCTCTTGTGAAAGCAACTAATGCTATTTGGATGAAGAACACATTTTAACTTCTCTAAGCTGCCTTTTAATCCTTCTAATGATGGATTAAGAAGGAAATGTATCATTTCAAAAGCGTTTTTTGGACGCACAGAACGCCCTTTGAACAATGACATTTTTTTTACTGATAGAATTTTTTAACGCTATTTGGAAGAGATTAGAAAAAAAAAATCTCTGTAAAAACTGAAAGTCACGATAGTTATTTGCACGATTTCTTCACATTATAGCCTTAATACATGTGTTTACTTTTTTTTTTTTTGTTCTTTTTTTTTTTTTTTTTTTGTTTTTTGTTGTTGTTGTTCTTTTTGCCTTTATATATGTATACTATTGTGCCCAAAAAGTAAGACCAATTTTTTTCAAAAACTCTTTACTTATTCTTCCAAATTTTTTTCAAAGTAATCCTCTTCGGACGCAATGCACTTATGCCAACTTTTTTTTTTACAATTTTCAATGCATGCTAAAAAGTCATCGGCAAGCATGGCCTTCAAAGCGGGCTTAGGAAATAGCCAGAAGTCGCACGGTGTGAATGCGGTGGTTTTTAAATGATATGGGTTTCATTTTTAAGCTAAACAGTCACGAAGAATCAATGCGGTGTGAGCTGGCGCATTCAGTGTTTTCGGTACGAATCGAGTTTTGACACGTTTGAGGCCCAAAATGGAATGGGCCGATCCTTTTAAAATTCCAACATCATAAGCAATGTCTCTAATTGTAAATCGACGGTTTTGCAAGGACCAAATCTTTAATTTTTGGACGTGAGCTTTGTCGGTTGAAGTTGGGGGTCGACCAGAGGGCTTTTCGTCTTCAACGCGTTGTCTGCCTTCTTTGAACTGTTTGTACCACTTCTAAGCATTTCTTTCCGATATAGGAATGCTCACCTTCTGCAGCATTCTATACGTTTACGCAAAAAAATTGAATGCAAGTTCTTTGCTCAATGAATTCAGACATTTCAAAAATCGCCGAAATCAGTTTTAGCTTCTTACCAAGCCAAGCGTAACTCAAACATTAATGAATATTTTGATGTCAAATTTCGCACAGATATTGTGGACAGTGCCAGCAACCTAAAAAAAAGAAAAAAAATTGAAATTCCATAAGCCCCGGGAATTTTAAATTGAAAATGGGTCTTACTTGTTGGACACAGTAGTAGTCTTCTAATAACCTTTTATAATCTAAGATAACCTTTTAATTTAAATTAAAAGGTGAATCAGCGACATCAAAAAATGGTGAAATTTATGTTAATGTCAGATTAGGATGATTCATCAATAATCAGGGAGATTATTGTATTTGGATGAATTAATCAGATGCGAATCGAAATCACGTTTAATAGCAGACAGAAGAAGAAAAAAAAAATAATTTGAAGAGGATATTCCATCAGTTTTAAACGAGTTATTCATACTAAACTGTTAAATTATATGTCTTGTTATGATAGCATCTTTTTTCCTCTTACAAAGTTTTTTTTTTTTTTTTTTTTTAATGTGTTTTAATCATTTTGTTTTTCATCAAAATTACATTAGCGATGTTTAAGGTTAACTCATTGTTTCTTAAAGCATGAAAAAAAAAAAAAAAAAGCATTAAGTTAAATACAGCTTTAATTTTTATTTTAAATCACTCTAAAAAAAAAGGTTTAGTAAGATTATCTTAGGTAAATTGAATATAAAAGGGGGAAAATATGAAAGATGTATAGGTAGATACAGTTCTCAAAATTTCATATCTGAAATTTAATTTTTTTTTTTTTTTTTTTTTTTTTTTTAATTCAGTCAGTTACTGAAAGAAAAGTAGGAAAATTTATTTCATGTTAAAAATACTAATTATATGAAAATTTGACGTTTATTTAAAAAGTAATTTGCAAGTAAAATTTTTTTAAAAGGAACATTCATGTTCACAAAAATTTTACAAATGTTGTTTAATCCATATTTATGTTTCTGTTAATGATCCTATGTACTGGATTTACTGAAATACTGACGAAATATATCTGTTCAATAATTATACTTTGATTTGTATACATTTTTTATTAATTTCCGAACCCGACTCGTGGATCAGTGATAACGTACACCGCAGGTGAGCAGTTAAGGCGGAGGTTCAATCCTCTGGCTGCTTTGTTGTCGACACTGTTTCAAAAAACGAGGACCTCGACGGTGTTTGGGATGTTCTGCATCTTGTCTAGTGATTCGGACTACCTGGCGGGAGTTTTCTGGGTTTTCTTCCTTACGATAAGCGGTAGTTCCCCTAAAAGTGACTGGCTTCCTTCTTCAGCGGCACGGAGCCAAGTCGGATGCCATATCACAACACTGTTGACCAAATAGGATAAAAAACATCAACTTGTTCTTAAGGCTCGTTCCCACCGAGGAGTGAGGCTTTTAAGCGTGAAAGCGTTGACCAATCACTAGCCTCACCGAGTTTGCCTGAAACCGGTTTGAAATCCACCGCTTCGAGTCGACCCACTTTCTACTCGAAGCGGAACTTTAGGCGTAATGCAATTTCTGACGTTTCGCTGTGAACGGGTAGAAAAAAATTTTCTGCCATGTCGCGTCGCCTCGGTGGGAACGAGCCTTTAATATTCTAAAAAAATAAATGAAAATAATTACATTAATAAACTTAAGATTAGAGAAGTCAGAATTTTGGTGCATATTACCGCTGAGTCATGAGTCGGGCTTAAGAACAAGCTGATAAAAACAAGCTATTATTAACGCACCAGGCAATGATAATAATAATTGTAATAATGGATTTAATAAAAAAATTAGTCTTTAAAGTTTTAATAAATACAAACAAACACAAGCAGAAAGATCTTGCTTTATGTATATATATATATATATTCTTCTAATGCAGCTGGCAAATACACCGTGATATTTTATGCCATAAGGGCTGCACCGACGTTACTCACTTTGCACTATACAGGGGGCGTGTGTAACTTAAAGATAAGCCACGGACGCAGAGTAACAATGCCCCCGCAACGCTCTACGATCCTATTAGGACCGGGACCTACGGTTTAAAGTGGATACCGAACCACTGCAAACTTCCCTGGCATTGTCGGGACTCGAACCCTGAAACCTGTGGAACTGAGCGCCCGCCAGTCGGCCATCGGACCTTTTAAAACTATTCATAAATTAATGTATATATATATATATATATATATACACTCAAGAGCAAAACATTATGACCACCCCTACATTTCGCAATGAACTCGCCTGGATGACGTGGAAGGCACGTGATCAGATGGAAGTTGTATTTAATTGGTATTAAGGGGTGGTATTAATCCATGCCAAGGCGGGTTGAAGTTGTGTTGAGCGCCAAAAGGTGGGCCAACTCGTTATTGACAGGTGGTCATAATGTTTTGGCTCTTGAGTATGTATATATATCTAATATATAAAATTTTCGTGTCACAGTGTTTGTTGCCAAACTCCTCCGAAACGGCTCGACCGATTCTTATGAAAATTTTTGTGCATATTTGGTAGGTCTGCGAATCGGTCGTAATCTATTTTTTTAAACCCCTAAGTGATAAGGGTGGCCACCCTAAATATTTTTAAAATTTCTTTGGCAAACCAATGTAGTGGCAACAGTGTAGTGTTCTTTTACCATTGAGGAAGGCGCCAATCTTGCAACCCTGAATTTTCGCCAATTTCTTTAGGGTTGCAATACTGCAATTAGAGAATTCGTAGCTTCATTTTTCGAACAATATAATGACTATTTTATTGCTATTTCGATAATTAATTGCAGAATTCTTATTTGCACTAATTTCATCGTTGGAGTAAAAAGTTTGTTTCCACCACAGACGAAAGATATACCACAATAAAAAGAATGGCGCCGTGTCTCGATGCCTGTACTACATAACCGTAAAATTCTCATGTTCTGAATATTATTGTTATATGTACTACTTTAAATTTTGTGAAAATTATATTGTATGAAATTTATATTATTTCTATGAGAAATAAATCAAATGTATGTAAGTATTACCTGATTTGATTTTCAATATTTGAATTTGAATTGGAATAAAATATATTGAATGAAAAGTTGTGAATCAAAACATTGAACCTTTCTATGCTTAAAGTTTGTCAACATGTGTTGTATTTGATTAAGAATTCTAAAATGAAATGTGATCTAACAAGATAATATAATATAGACAATATAATTTTAAAGAAAGATGATGAATTTTAAGGATTTTTTTGAAAAGTGTGAAAATGAAGTAAACTCTGCAATTATTTGATATAATGATAACATTAAAATTTTGTAAAAGGTATTATAATGGTTGCAAGTTGAAAATCAAGGACATTTTATTTTAAAAACTTTTTGTTATTTGAAAAACAAAGAATTTGAGTGATTTAAATATTGTCGAAGAAAAATTGATAAATGGTACTTTTAAGTTGGAAGTTATTTAAAGAAAACAAAACCAATAAATAAGTGTTTATATTAATAAAGGAGAATTTAAAGCTCATTAACTTTTCCATTTGTTTTGTGATTTCTTTCATCATAAAATAATAAAACATTTTTGTGAAGAAGAAAAAACACATTTTCTATGTTTGAATTAGAATAAAATATATTGAATGAAAAGTTGTGAATCAAAACATTGAACTTTTCTATGCTTAAAGTTTGTCAACATGTGTTGTATTTGATTAAGAATTCTAAACTGAAATGTGATCTACAAGATAATATAATATAGACAATATAATTTTAACGAAAGATGATGAATTTTCAAGGATTTTTGAAAGTGTTAAAATGAAGTAAACTCTGCAATTATTTGATATAATGATAACATTAAAATTTTATAAAAGGTATTATAATAGTTGCAAGTTGAAAATCAAGGACATTTTATTTTAAAAACTCTTGAAACAAAAACTTTGAAAAACAAAGAATTTGAGTGATTTGAATATTGTCGAAGAAAAATTGATAAATGGTACTTTTAAGTTGGAAGTTATTTAAGGAAAACAAAACAAATAAATAAGTGTTTATATTAATAAAGGAGAATTTAAAGCTCAATAACATTTTTATGTATGTACATTTGTTTTTATTTATATTTAAAAGATGGTTTTAATTATTTCTTATTTGAATTTTTATGCATTTGTATTCATTCAAAACATCACAATAAAAATATTTCTGTTCTAAATGCTTTTTGAAACTTCATGTAAAAGTTTTCTTTAAATGTATGAAAGGAATAGAACATGGAAATTAACCTAAATTCATAAATTATTTTTTTATTTTAGTTTTTAAACTAAGAATTTTTGTAAATTTGTAAAAAAAGTTTGTGTCGACAAACTTTAAGCATACAAAAATATATAAATAATTGAGATATAAATTTGAAAACAGTATATTACCTTCATAAGGATATTCCCAGCATAAAAATACTTGCAAAGGAAAAACTATTCATGTTTTATTTATTTTTGAATTATAAAATTTTGCAACAATATCACATTTTTGCAATATTTATCCATATTTTAAAGAATAAATTGTATAAAGAATAGTTAAAGTTGATATTTTATGTGAAATTCAAAGGGTTTGAATATATTTAATCAAAACACTTGCAAAAAGGCTAAATATTTTAAATTCAGGTCATTTCATATTAAAAAGCCTTTGCAAATAGCAGGAAGTTGTAAAAAAAAAAAGTTTGTTGAGCAAATTTTAACTTTTTCAAAACAAAGCTCAGAAAATATTTACAGCTTTAAGGAAAACAAAACTACATTTTTTTAATAAATAAGACTATGAACTTGATAATTCAATGGCATTTTAATGTATTTACAACATTTTTAAAAGTAATATATCTAATTAAAAGTTGTTTTTAGCTTTTCTCAGAATGAATTTTTATGCTTTTTGTTTTCATGTGAAACACCATAACACAAGTAATTTTGATCCAAATGCTACAAAACTTTGTATTTATGTTTTTCATAAATATTTACAGGGGAATAGACATCTGAAATGATTATAGCTACATAAATATTTTTTATTTCAATTGTTAAACTTGGAATTACATGCAAATTTTGGAAGAATTTTTGTGTCGACAGCATTTAAACTAGCACAAAATAATAAATAATAAAGATATAAATTTACCAGAGGTCTATTCACTGTAAAATGTTAATACAAACAAATACAAACTTAGAAATTTAAAAATGTTGATTTCATAAAAATCTGAATGATTATAGCTACATAAATATTTTTTATTTCAATTGTTAAACTTGGAATTACATGCAAATTTTGGAAGAATTTTGTGTCGACAGCATTTAAACTAGCACAAAATAATAAATAATAATGATATAAATTTACCAGACGTCTATTCACTGTAAAATGTTAATACAAACTTAGAAATTTAAAAAATGTTGATTTGATTTCAGGTTTTGGTAACAGTATAAATTTTTTGGCCATTTTTTTTTCCCTTATTTTAGCTTATAAAAAATTTTAAAAAAATAATAATGAAATTTTTTTTTATGTGAAATCATTAGTTTTTAGATACATTCAATCCAAAAAATGTGTAGAAAGATAAAAAATTTCAAAAATTCTTCGAAGGTGTTCGTGTACCTTAAACGATCGTTTGCATTTGTATTTTATTGTGAATTTTCTTTAAAGTCTTTTCTTATTATATCCCGATTTTATTTTAATTGTATTGTATTTTTCAATTATCATTTTCAGTAAACGACCACCAAAAAATCTAACCTCAAAATCCGTGTTTCTCCCATGGGCAGCGGTATGTTGCATGCTCACGTGTTCGAAAACCATCGAATTTATTTATTTCGACGAAAGACAGACTAACAAGAAATAGTGTTCATCGCTTAGTTCTTAGTTAAATGAAAGTAATGATTATTAAAAATTATATTACGTAAAATAATTATAAAACAGTCTTAAAAATCAACATTATCTACCTCATTCATTAAATTAATAAAAATTAAACATTTTTCTATTCTTTGAAACTTAATTTGATCTTTTTATCATTCTTTACCAATCACTTCCTTAACAATACCAATTATAGTATCTAATAATTGAACGAAATACAAGAAAGCCACAGCAACGCGTGGCCGGGTCTTCTAGTATATATATATTATTCAAGTTATTAATATATTCAAGTTACACTCCCTCAACTATCTGATATCTATATTTAGGGTCTTAAAATATAAGGCTTAAATAGAATGTGCTTATGATATGACTACGAACTGATTCATTAAGCAAAAGGAACAACATTTCTGATAACAAGACAATAGTTCTAGTGTGTTTTTCCTTTTGTTTTATCAATACAAGATTCAGTTTCAAGTGGGCTCATATCATTCAACAGCGTTTATAACTTTTACCTTATTATAGTGCTAATATTTCCTTTTCATATGCAATTTTTACGATCTTTATAAATGTTTTTAGAATCTTTTAGACGTATTTATATCTACGATAACAATAAAAGTATTCCAAAACTGATTAAAATATCATAAAAACTGTCTAATTCAACATGTTTTTAGGTGAAAACAAAAAAAAAAAAAATCGCCATATCTTCGATGCAAACAATAACAATGTTTTGCATATTGAATAGAAATGGTGATATCATCAGTCGTTTGCAATTATAAAAATTCGATTAAAATAATACAGAGAATAGAATAATAATTCAATTCTTGACTTAATAATAACCAAAGGGACTACAAATAAATTATATTGGAAGCAAATAGATATGACTCGCTGACTGGCAATCACAGATGTCTAGAGGAAGAATGAATAAGAAAAACCATTTCAACATGTGGGAAACAAATTATATGCATTTAGCTGTCAATCTTATCAGAGTAAAGTTGGATGGTTTATGTGTGGTATCATTATTCCATTTTCTGCGCCGCATACAAATGCTTCAGCAAATTTGAAAAAAGGCGCAGTTTATATCATCCGTTGTCAACTCTATCTCGATTGATTTTTGTTCGTTCAAAAAAGAATTTTTTATTTATTCGTCTCCAATTTATTCTATTTAACTATTCCGTTAAAATAAAGAAGAGTTCCCTCTGCAAATTGTTTAAAGAAAAGAAATAAGAAAAATACTTAATTAATTTAAATACTTAACTGCAGTTCATTAAAAGGCTACGGCAGTATATTGATAATTATCTTTATTAGATATTAGATATTATATGTTGTTGTTCTAATGCGGCTGGATATATAGAGACAGTTAACCTTTATGACATAAACGAGAGCTGCACCGCTGTTACTCATTTAGCGCTACCCAGGGAGAACGTGTAGCTTGAAGATATGCTAATGACGCGAGCAACACTACCTCCACAACGCTCTACGATCCTATTACACTGAGACCTACGGTTTAAAGTGGATTCTGAACCACTTCAAACATCCATGGCACTGCCGGGACTTAAATTCGAAACATGTGTGGTACCGAGGACCAGAGCGCTAGCCACTAGGCCAACATAATAACCTAACATATATAAGATATTATATATTTTAGATTATTTGGACCATGACATAACCACTATTGTTGAGTGAAACATGCACATTTTCCCATTGTATTTCAAATCCTACTTAGAATATATTTCATACTCAAGTGATTGAAAATGTTAAACAATATGAGGGCCTGAATTGCAGAGTGACTAGCGCTCAGTACATGGATGTTTATAGCGGTTCGGAATCTACTTTAAGCCGTAGGGCCCGGTCTAATATGACTGTAGAGCGTTGGGCGTAGAGTTAACAATCCTATTCCATAAAAAAAAAAGTCAGCGTCACGGAGCCAAGTCAGATTTCTATCTACGGGTGCTCCATCCCAACAAAAGCTGTCCTCTTTCCTTGAGCCATGAGACTACATGGGTTTGGTCTAGATGTTGCTGACTGTACCAAGTGGGATAAGAAAAACAACAACACAATATGAAAAAATATTGTTGATTAATTATAATCTATTAGAAAAATTTCTGCTGTTAAAATGGTTCAACAACATTGCCACCAACGTATTTGAAATGGGTAAGACAACCAATCATTAAAAAAAAAAAAAAAAAAAAAAATTCTCACTTTATTGTGTTATTAATGCAAGTTTATTTTTACTAATAAAAAAAAAACTATAATTTTTATAGCAAATTAGCTTTCAGAACAAAATTGATGCCATAATTCTGTGGATGTTCTTATTCACGAATATAATTCATTATTCTTTCTTAATATTTTTTTCTTATCTAGTGTTTGATTTTTGTTTTAAATTAGTATATTTATTTATTCAATACCTGATTTCTGTTTATTTTATTTTTTCCACTTGTGTAACCCTGCTTCCTTCTATCTACTGTGTGGCGTTTCGGAGAAATGGCCTACAGACTCTCACTAGAGAGAAGTATATTTTGCGTACCCTGCGCGTAGCCAATTTTCGGGTTTTCGGCTAAGAAGTGAAGTCCTTCCCCGAATCTATAATTATCCGTCTTTAAATATGCTAAATAGTGTATGTCTCGAATGGTATGTGTGTGGTGTTTGTGCGTGTGTCAATAAAGTATATCTCAAACCAACCACACCCAGTTACAATCTGTTGCTCAGCATGCGTACTACACTTGGAATTTAATATCTTTAAGGATAAAGTTCATTTTATAGCTTGATCAATTTGTCAAAAAATCCAGTAAAATTATTATTATGCGCATGCGTAGACAGCTTTCTCTGTATCATTTATTTAACTGATCTCTGTATCAGTTTATCTGTATCATTTATTTAAATTTCTAACATTAAAGCTCCTTATGTTAGAATAATTCTAAGCAAAAAAAAAAAAAAAAAAATTTTTTTTACAGCAAACTATTTATAAAATAAAACAGATAATTAATAAAAATAACTACTCTCCCAAACATTATTAATTAAGGAATTGTGTTTATACTTCTTCCAATATAAAACAAAAATATTCTGAAAATAATTGCATTTACTTTGTCACACACAATACTGCTTGTCACATACGTAATCCAATGAATTAATAAATATTTTTCCAATATAAAATAAATTTACAGTAATTCATATTTTGTATCATTTCTAGGCTATGCATCTGGGGCTCAGGGCGCAGGCTTCGGGTTGGAGTCTTGATAAATATATTCTGAGAAAAAAAAAACTTACAAATTTTACATGCTTAGTCCACATTATAATAATTCTCAGAATATATATATATATATATTCTGAGAATATATATATAAAATCATATATATATTCAGAGAAATTGCTTTTTAGTGAAATTAATATGATTTTATACATAATTTTTAATGCCTTTTTACTACACACACACACAAAAAAAAAAAAAAACCAGAAAAATTATTGCTAAAAAAATTCAGTATTGAGATCAAAAATGAAATATTAAATAAAATATCGTGTGGAAATTGATTTGTTCTTTTAAATTCCGAATAATAATTGATACAAAATTACTACGTACGTGAGGAATGGAAGAATGAATATCTAAAATTTGTTTTGTAGTGCTGCCATCTATTGACAATTAATATATTTATTTTTAATTAAGCTAAATATCTTTTAATTTTTTTATTTTAACGACAGCAATTTTTTTTCTGTAGAATTACATTTATTTATTTTATTTAAATTTTCATTTTGGATATTCTTTTTATTCTCTACATATTTTATAGCTTATTTAAAGAAGGCTTTAAAAATCTTTAAAATTTTTTTTTTTTTTTTTTTTTATTGCACCATTGATGAATGCTCAAATAACACACATTCTGCAAAAAGATTAACCCAGATATTTTTTGCGATACTAGCACTGCTGCAATAAAAAAGTTGTAGATGAAATAAGTAAATCCACCATTATGGCTTAGAATAGGATCATCATAAAAGTAAATACTTAAAAACATTTTACTGGAGGAATAGTTTAAAAGTCAACTAGCATGTACTTACAGGAAAAAAAAAAAAAAAGAAAAAAAGAAAAAAGAAAAAAAAAAAAAAAAATTCTTGAATTTATAACAAACAGAAATTGAAATGACAATAATTTCTAAAATTCGAACAACAATAGAAATTTCTTTTTGCTATTTCTATACAATTTACAAACATTTAAATTTAATTATAAAATAGTCAATTTTGTTTGAAAAATAGAAAATAGCATTTCATTGGAGATAAAAAAGAATTATATACATATTATTACATACGATATTATTTACATATTATTACTAATATGTAAATAATCTATATTTAATTTTAAGTACTGTAATAGTTTCACCATAAAAATAATAAGAAGACATTTAGTTTTCGAATAGTAGTAGAATTTTAAAAATGGAACAATAGAAAGTTCCTTGCTCCTTTGAAATGCTTTTGTCACTACATTGCATACATAAATCAAAAATCAATAATTTTTCCATACCCAATATCTTCTTCGTTATAGTTGTTTGTTTTTAATTATAATGACCTTAAAATTAAACAGAAAATTTGAAATAACGATTTATTCATAATGAAAATTTTTTTCAAATATGTACGTATGGTTTTGAGTTAAAAAATATTAACAAACCGAATAGTAAAAGATTTTTTTTGAAGGAAAAAAACAAGAAATTTAATTTTAATTAATTTAAAATTAATTTTTTTTATAGGGGAAGAGAAAGAAAATTTTCGAAAAGAAAACGGGAAATTTTTTTTCGAAATACATATCATACAAAGGTAAGAAATTTGTTTTTGAGTTGGGGAATGATCGATAAACTTTGCTAGTAGCTTTTGTTGTCAATATAGTTTAAACACATAAAATTTTTCGTTGCATGAAAAAAATTGCTTAAAAGAAACATTTGTAAAATAATTTTCTTTATAAGTAAAAATAAATACCTTCATTCTAAAATAACATCATTCAATTGAATGTTTAAAATAATAAATAAATAAAACGAATCTGTAAATTTGCCAAATGAGAGAATTTTAATATATATTATTTTCCGATCTTGTAGAAATTCCTCAAAAGAATCTCACTCTAAAAAGTTCTTTGATGAGTTATTATAAATTTTTTTTTTCCAAGCTCATATTGTGTGAAATCTGGATATTTGTATTTTAAAATGACAGAAAATTTTTAAAAATCGGGGAATTAATGGACAATACAACGCAGTTTTTAAAAGGCCCAATATATCGGCTTTGATCCATTTTCTCGTTTTTGCCGGTGTGAAAGCAAGATTGTTGAGAGTTCAAAAACTATTTCAATTTTTCATATATTAATTAATATCTCAATCATTTTAAAATTTCCTAAATATAAACGGGCATCAGTTCGACGCGAATTTTTTTGGCGTGTTTAGCAACTTCCATCTCCCTCTGGTTTACCGAAAAAGAGCATATATGTGTGCGCAGATTTTATTAGTATAATACTGTGCTAAAAAGTAAGACCAATTATTTATTTTTTCAAAAACTCTTTATTTTTTTCTTCCAAATTTATTTCATCGCCTACAAAGTAATTCCCAGCACTTATGGCAACTTTTTTTCCAATCCTCAATGCATGCTAAAAATTCATCGGCAGGGATGGCCTTCAAAACGCGGGCGATTCACGTTGAATCTCTTCAATCGACTCAAAACGGTGTCCCCGGAGTGGTCTTTGAGTTTAGGGAAAAGCCAGAAGTCGCACGGTGTGAATACGGTGACTGAGGAACGATATGGGTTTCATTTTTGGCGAAAAAGTCACGAAGAATCAATGCAGTGTGAGCTGGCGCATTCAGTGTTTTCGGTACCAATCGAGATGTGACGCTTTTGAGGCCCAAAATGGTATTGGCCGATCCTTTTGAAATTCCAACATCCTCAGTAAGGTCTCTAATTGTAAATCGACAGTTAGCAAGAACCAAATTTTTTATTTTTTGGACGTGAGCTTCGTCGGTTGAGGTGGAGGGTCGACCAGAGGGCTCTTCGTCTTCAACGCGTTCTCTGCCTTCTTTGAACTGTTTTTACCACTTGTAAACATTTCTTTTCCGATATAGGAATGCTCACCGAATGCCTTCTGCAACATTCTATACGTTTCCGCACACGAATATTCCTTCCGCAAAGAAAATTCAAGCAAGTTCTTAGCTCAATTAATTCATACAATTCAAAAATCGCCGAAATCAGTTTTAGCGTCTCACAAAACCAAGTGTAACTCAAACACTAATGAATATTTTGACGCCAAATTTCACACAGATGTCAAGGACACTGCCAGCAACCTAAAAAAGAAAAAAAAAAATTGAAATCCCATAAGCCTCGGTAATTTTAAATTGAAAATTGGTCTCACGTTTTGGACACAGTAGTAGATAATCAACTTGAGACGCCGAGTTACTACTAATCATGTCCGAAAGCGATACTTTTTACACTTTCGGAAACGATCATTGATAATAATTATATTGCACAGTAAAAAATTATCTTGCAAAAACATATATTTATTCTGCAGTAACTTTAAAAATTCTACAAATAGTCATAGGAATAGAAAATGTAGACAACATGTCTGAAAAAAAATTCGATCTAATCGTGTAAGGAATCCTGATGGAAAACTGGTTGATGTAATAAGATTGAAATCGAAGTAATAAGAAAAGTATTCTTGAGTCTTGATAAGTGCTTTTTCTCTAAAACTGAAAAAGTTTTAATTAAAAAAAATTTAGTTAAAAATTTAAAATTTTAAATTGTAAAAAAAAAATTTTAGTTAAAAAAATTTCAATAATGTTTTTTTTTTATTTTAGGAAATACTGAAATGTTTTAAAGAAAATTTTAAGAAAAGGTTTCAAACTTTCATTCAAGGAAAAAAAAAAAAAAATGATATAAAATGAAATAACAAATTTTAGCTAATCTTATTAAAAAATAGAAATGAAAACTTGAAAATGTGAAAATTTAGAATTCTTTTTAGAATATGTGAAAAGTGGAAAATTTCTGAACATTAAATCTTAAATGCATTTTTAATTTGAATCTACATATTCGTTAAATCAAGGTTTTTGTTTTTCTTTGATAAAAGCATCAGTTAGGGCATATTGATTCCCAGTTGGTCCCATAAGATTGAGATAAAAGCTTACTAACATAATGATAATTAAAATAATATTAAAACCACAAAATCAAACACCAACCATTTATTTTGTAGTCAGTATTAAATCTTCGCAGTTGCGTTCATTCGCTGCCCCCCTCTGACGATTTGTCAGACGCGTTATGCAAGATTATTTGGCAACACGCATGTTTTTGTATTTGGTTTCGAAAGGTCTGCCGCTGGTAGCGAGTCACTTTGCGCTAATGTTTTGCAGGCTTTATTCAAAGCTAATTTAGTAATATAATCCTATTCTAATGGAATGAGCTCTTATACATTTTATTTGTGATGTGTCTTGATCATCAAATACTATAATTTTTAAAAACTTTAGTTGAAAATCTGCGAATCCATAATAATACTAATGTTGCCAACAAAAAACATGAAAATCTTTACAAAAATTCATTCCAAAAATATCGACTATTTATTTTATTTAAATGTAATTACATATTAATTTCATTCCCTCAATACTTCTAGTCTTCTTTTTTTTTCTCTTAATAAGAATAAATCAATAAAATATTACAACTGGGATAGATAAACATAAATACTTTACAGGTAAAAAGTTATTTTGAATTCAAGTATTCCTCTGTTTTTAAATAGAAAAGCAGTTATCAAGAATATTTGCGGTAAATATGAGTATATCTTATATGAAAATAACCTATAACTGGTGAAATTTTCTGAAATACAGTTCGCTCTCTAACATCATGTGACATTACACTAATTCGAATAAAATGTAATATTTTAATTTGAATCTGGCAATGTTGGAAACAAAGTATTTCTGCAATGATTAATTGTTTCCTATGTTTATACTTTTATGATAAGATTATATAAGAATAAATTGATGAAATTCAACAATTAATAACTCTAATATAAATGCCCATAATTCTGGTAAATGTGGAAACATATTGTGATCTTTGAAATACTTAATATTAGTAAGGAAAGATAAGTTATTCTTTTTAATTTTAGCATTGTCACTAATTATACTTCCTTTTTTTAGTATTATCACTACTTATACTATTTTTTCATGTAATTTATTTTATATAATTATAAACGTTCTTAATTTTATATTGTTATTATTATTATTGAGAATATGATTACTTAAAGAAATTATTTGAAATATAGAGAATATGTGAGGTATTTTAGGAGTTTTTCTTTTTAAAGATTAATTTAAAAAAAAATTAATTTATAATTAAAGATCTTATAGACATAAAAATCACAAGTACAAAATAAATTAACAAGCAATTTTGAATACTTTTTTAGAATAATACAAAATGACTATTTACCCTTTTATATTTTTCTTTATAATCTGATATTTAAATAATCATTTAAATAATATTAAAAATCACATACAATAAATATATTATTGTAAATCTAAAATTAGGGCAAGGATATTTTTGCCTTTGGCAAGCTGCCTCTAATATTAAAAGAAATAGAGCTCTCGCTGGAAATGTCCTTCGCCAAACACAAAATGTGGAATAACTTAGCAATCTGCTATAAATAATTTAGCAAAATAAACATTGAATTTTCGAGGATTCTTCCCTGCTCATAGAAAAGATTTTTTTCTCTACATTTTTTGTTGAAGTTATCATGGACATTTAAAATATTAGAAAACCACATTTTTGTAAATAACTCATATTTATACTTTTTCTGCCTAATGTATATACCAGTACAAGATTTATTTTTATTTTATCTTATATTTCAAATGGTTTAATTATTCTTGTCATAATAGTCTCTTTAAAAACTATAATTCATAATTATTTTTATCAGTAAATGTAACTTAGTTGTTAAAGTCATTGTTTTTCACCATATATTTTTTAGTGAAAATTATTCTTCAATCTTTGTTTTTGTACAGTTATCCTATTGTAACATCTGTTATTACATGAGAATAATATCCTGATAACAGTGCAAGATGTGGAAATATTCTCAATATTCTTAAAGAGAATTTAATATAGGAGGTCTGCAGTTTTTGGTTCTGCCTGTTTTTTTAATGATTATTTACTACTCTACACACACATTTTTTTGCAATTTACGGCATGCCTCGCTCGCTTTTCCCATTTCAGTGATTTTTGCTGTTTACTCCCCTTCTTATATTTCTGTTATGCTCTTAGAATAAAATACATAGCACAAAAAAGTGGACTGTAACAAACACATCTCTTTTATTCCAAAACCACACTGCTGGTATTACATTTCTTTCTTCCTCCAATCAACTCACGCAGACAGCATGCTTACATTATTGGGCACTGACTTCCACTATGCACATGGAGCTATTTATTTATCCATGAGGCAACAATTTCTATTTTTGACATAGTGTTCTCATTTGCTAAAAATCAAAATGATATTTCATTATATTATTATTATTAGTAGTAGTATTTAAAATTTCCCTGTTATTTTTTATTTGATATTCGTCTATTAATGTTAGAATAAAACAGATAGTAAGATTGCAAATTGATTTTTTTTTTTGTTCTTGTTATTGTATGGAATTGCTTTTCAATTATTTATGAAAATGTGTGCCTTATTTGAAATCAAAAGACTTGATTTCACATCTTTTAAAAAAAAAGCATAATAATTTCTTTTTAAAAGTATAATAATTTTTGCAAGCATTTTTGTATATGTAATATTTAAAACTTTATTTCATATAATAATAGTAATGCACAGCATTAATAAAAAAAATAATACATAATATTAATTCAATTTTTACGTCAATTTTTATATTCTACATTTTAAAAGAGAAGTAATATAATTTTTTAACTGAAGTATTAGAATTTTATTTAATCATAACTTGTTGCTGATTTAATAAAATAATAAATATTATTTTAAATATATTTATTCTTATTCATATATTAATTTTTCATAACGATTTGTTTTGATTCAAGGACTGTTATTCTTAAATATTTTATTGGATTCTGTTTTGTAAAGTGAAGAAAAACAAATTATTAAACTAATTTGTGCTTTATTACATGATTCAGTTAATTTCACTATAAATTAAACAGTTTTTAGTGTAAATTTTAATTTAAAAGATTTACAATTAAAAATAGGTAAATTTTATAATGTTTTATACTTATTTTATTATTATTTTAATTATTTATAATAATTCTTATTTTAATTTTATTTTTAGTAGCAACATTTCTATTCTTTTAATTGTTTTGTGTTTATAATTACTAAAATCTTACACTGATAAAAAAAATTTTTTTTTTTTTTTCAGGTAACTTCCTAACTTTCAGGTTCCAAGTTTTTTGAAGTCTGATCATTTAAAGTATGAATTTTAAGTAGTCTACTAAAATATCACAATTTGTTTTTCTGTTTATTGAATTTCAAAAACCTATTCATTTTGTTTATCATATTATATTATCTCTTTTTTTTGTATTTTAAATATGAAATACAATTTTTTTTTTTTTTTTTTATCTTAAGATACAGATTTTTCTGTTTGTAATTTTCCATCTAATAAAATTTTTTTTGCTTATTTGTATTTTCAAAATGTTATTTTGAATATATATATTATACATAATTATTTAATGGATTGATTTTTTTTTATTCTTAATGATTAAACAATAAAGAATTAAAGCATTTTTTCAAAAATATTAGCAGAATACATTCTCTACATTTTAAAATTGATTTTTAACTGTACAAATTTACTTTCTTAAATAATTAGTTATTTAGAATAGAAAATTCAATTTGTTGTAAAGTTATTCAAAGCGATTTCATTCATTTAAAATAAATTTTCCTGTAGAAACCAAACTGCTTTTTATATATTATTGATTCCAAATTATATTAAAAGTATTTATACAACATTAAGACTTATTATCCCATAAGGCTTTTTTAAAAGTGAGTAGAAATAACATATATATATATATATAAAGCTAGCAGTCATTTAAGTCTTTTAACTAAGTTTGATGTGTTGTCTTAATATATATATTTCTAAACTGATCTATAAATTTTATTTTTAATATCATATATCATTTCAGGTAAATTTTCTTTGAAATGGGCAAATTAATATTAATATAGAATTTGCAGCACTGCAACTAAATGAATATGCTAGAAGATCAATTAAACTTACAACATTTATTAAAAACATAAATCTCTGTTCATTTTATTTCTGCTAGCAAAATAATTGTTTATTAAATTTTAACCCAGATAGTTCTTACTGGAAAATTATAGAGTAGGCACGCTACCAATGAATTAAAAATTAAATCAAATTGGATATTTAATTTCCAATTATTATAAAATTAGTTATTATTTTATAATATATAATAAATTGATAGTTAATTGAAGTTTTGATTGCTTTTATTTTATAGATGCCAACCTAAATTGTTCAAAATGACGCAGGATGAAACTGTTTTATTTAATTATTAATTAAATAAAAAAAAAGCTTCCAAAATTAATCACAAAAAGTCTTTATTGTCTCATTGGTTTTTTACTATTTTGTTTATATTCTTCTCTTTTGAATATCATTCTATAAATTTAATGAATTAAATTCTTGTTTAAATTGGATACATTTACTTTTTGTATGTGATATTAAGCTTCAATTATTCAATATTGACATATCTACCTCATCAGTTAACTTGAATCATGTAACATTCAATTATATTAGTTTATATTATGTATATCTAATTGTGATTTCTGTATTTTTGTGTTTATATATGCAGAAAATCAACAATACAACAAGTTGTTATTTAGTTTTAGTTTTAATGAATTAATTCATTTACTGGCAAATTTGTCTTAACTTTATGCAATAAATTTTTTTTTTTTTCCCAAATTGACTTTTCAATTTTGAACTAGTATTTAAGCATGATAAACTGTTATTCTGATTAATTATTGACTTGCAGTTAAGGAAATTATGTACTAAATTCTTCGAATTTGGAAAAGAATGCAAAAAGCGATCTGAAAATTTTTCAAGCAATTTTTGTTTTGCACGTTAATTACTAAATACATTATGAAATGTTGTTGGAGTGTTTCTAATTTTGTTAAGCAGCTATTATGCAATCCAGTTTAACCAAATTCAATTGTTCACATTTAAATATAACATATATTTGAAGTCTAACATATGGGATGATCAATTTCTGGTTTGATAATCAGCATCTAAAGCCATCATTCAAGATGTCATCATCAGAAGTTTTTTTGTTGTTTCTATGCCTGAAAAATGAACACAAGGAAGGGAAAAATGAACACAAAGAAGCTGGGGTATATGTATATGTCATGAAAACATATGTGAAAAAGGGCTTGCTATTTTATTTGATCATTTGAATCTTGCATATGCAATATAATGCTACAATCGTAAATTACGATTGGAGACAATAGTCCCATTAAGGAAAAATATATGTTTATAATTTTAGCTGTGCCCTGAAATTAATGTTATGGATGCATAATACTTGATGTGCTCAGATCTGCATATCAGACAACCATATTCTTTTGTCTAGTGGCTTTTTATGAGTGTACGGAGAAATTGTATGCTGCAGTATCACACAAATATTATAAGGACAATAATGGAGTCATTTTCTTCACTTAGAATGGTAACGTACCAGGAATCATACCATAATGGAACAGTATGACATTCAACAACAAATTCCATTTCTATTTCCTCAATGATTATCACCATGTGAATATCTTGTAGAATTCGGGTCGTTGGGCTGATTCTTCTGCCTTTTTACTTGTGAATGCATGAGCATTTGATACCACATTAAGTGAGTGTTTGAAGATCTATCAGCAACAACAGATATAGTCCTTTATATGTCAATAGGAACATTATCAGCATGGAAACATTAGCAACATGGAACACAACTATATCTGCAGGTCATCCTAAATGTTATTTTTCAACAGGATTTTTTTAGCTTGATCTGCCTAAACTATTTGCGAAGTGCAGAGATGCTTACTTAGCCAATTTTTTTCTCTAATCACTCATCAACATAGAACAAAATTGGACATCCGGTAAATATTTTTTCACTCCCACAAAATGAAAATGAATAGTGAACATGGATCTTTATTACATGTTCTAGTATAATATAGGACATTATTTGTCAATCATTGACGATTTTGACCTTGTCAGTATTAGAAATGTATTTACCAAAATGGATGTTCAATTTTATGGATGGTTCTATATTTTGCATATCTTAAAGTCTTGTTTATATATGGAAAAATGAATAATTTTTTCGGCTCTTAATTGGCTGTCTGTATTTGCAGTATAGTTTGTTTTTGGATATTTATTTGATTTTCTTTGGTATATGTGTATATATATACAATAAAGAAAATTTTATACTAAATAGATGTAACAGAAGAGTTACCAGAATGATTTCGCTCACATGCCATTAGATGCAGTATTGATATTATAACCATAATATTTTTGGATTCTAGAAGATTAGTTACAAATATAGTCCTGCAAGTTGGTATTTTAGTTTTTACATATTTAAATTCTTGTGATTTTAGGGAATTATTTATCGTACTCTTTTTTGAATGGTTGAACAAAAAGGAGGACATATTTCTAACATCAAAAGAATTATTTATAAAAAAAAGATATAACATTATGAAAGATGAAGAATAATTATGGATTGTAATGTAGTGAATCATTATTGGCAATATATATAAATCATACAAATAATTTTCATATTAATTGACTTTTGCATTTTTTTCTGAAATTTTATTTATTGACCTATTTTCTTATGAAATTTTCACAAAAGGTAACTGAATTTGTAAAACAATTTCAGTGAGTCATAATTATTTTTAGATTCCCTTGATATTTTTATAATAAGTTCCTATAAAAAAAAAAATTTAATTTTTGTATAATCAATTGAAAAACTGTTTAGAATGTTCATAATTATATTAAAGGTATCAAAAATTGCTTTAAAAAAAAAGGGAGGGGGAAATACATGGAAATTTTTTTTTTTAAAAAGCTGTAATATATTTTATTCTGTAATTCAAAAATTTATTTGTGTGAAAAAGGGTTTTCACTTTGCATTGACATTTTCAAGTGGAAAAACTATGCATTTTTGACTATTGATTTAAATTAATTGTTATGGTAGTTTGAATTAGGCATGTGTGGTATATTCATATACCACACATGGGATATTAATTAATGTTCGCTGCTAAAAATCTGAATTGTCCTATTGTGAAAGTTATAAATCACATGGTTAGTCTCAGTAAAATAATGTTCTGTGTAGGATATTCCATGTATTTAATAGATAAAACTATCTGCAGAATATGAAGAGTAGAAAACATTGTTTTAGATCTCTTTTTCTTCAAAACCAAATAAGTTTTAAAGTTTAACTTAATCCTTTTTTGCATATTTCAGGGAAAATTCGGATCCAATTCTGTTTTCGCATCAAAATTTAGCAGTTCTACATTGAGTTGCATCTTTTGTAACAAAATTTATTGATAAAAACTCTTTAAATTGAAGAATTAATCAAAATAGATTCATTGTAGCATCTTATTTCTCAACCTCTTATTCGATTCCCAGTGAATTTTTGTTTAAGATTTCATATTCTAAAAGGGAACAATATAGACAATAAGGAAAATGGATTATCCACAAGATCTAAAATTATTTTGATTACATGCTGTATATTTTTTAAACTAAAGCTGCTCATGTTGCATTTTAAAAGATTTTGGGGGAAAAAAAAATCTTATATAATAAATTGTTGATATCTTTTTTAAGGTTTTTTTATAGTTCTTCTTCTCAATTAAATATTTTTGAAACTGTGCATTATAAGTTTTTTTTTTTTTTTTATTAATCTGCTGTTGAACTACTATATATATTAATATTGCCTGGAAAATGTCAGTATTTTTATAATGTTATCCAATACTTAATTTAAATGAGTTTAAAAAAGGAAATCCTACAAAGTTGAAAAAAATTTCTGTAATTATTTGAAATTGCATTTAAGAGAATAAAAAAGAATTTTATATGTAATGGTCTAAAACAGGGATCTCCAAACTTTCCAGCTTTAGGGCTATGCTGTTTAATCCAGTAAGTACCAAGGGCCAAAACCGTTTTAATTTTTCTGCCATTATCTATAATTTCTAGACTCGTCGCCGAGTACGATTGCTAAATTCGCTGGTTCAATTACTACAATTACTATTGCTTATATCGATACAACCGTGATACTCGACGCCATCGAGTAGTCATAAGCGGAAATAGGTAGGTAATATCCTTTATTGCTGACAGATGGCGCTAATTAATTTAGCGTTTTCGTTCCTGAGGGATTTTCAGGATAAAAATCATCATATGTTTGATTCAGGATATATACATTCCAAAACATCGATATACATACATATGCAACACTCTTTACCCCAACATAACTATCGAGGGTAACCGCGGGATGTTCACTAGTTTATAATGTTAGTAGGATTCATTTCAATTACTTGTTATTGTTATGCTTAAGTTAAATTTTCTGCGTATTATGCTTGTCATTAAGCTTCACCTAGCAAGTCAATAAAACCGAGTTATTATTCTGTGTTTTCTAATCCAACTTATTATAAGCTACAATAAGCCTGTCGCGGGCCGGATGGATGACACTGGCGGGCCGTAATTTGGAGACCCCTGGTCTAAAATATAGAAGCATTTAATGCTCATATTTGTTATTGATTCATGTAGTGCGCCACCTTCAATTCAACTTTAGTCAATTTCAAGTAGCAATTTGGTAGAAAAGAATTGTATGACGACTAGTTCACTTCAAAGAGGATGTTTTTTTTTTCAATATAAACAATGGCATTCTTTCATTAATACCAGCTTTTAGATTTTCCCCAGACTCCATGGTATTTAATGTACTGTTCATAATTTGTGGTTTGAAATGCTTGTATTGAAATTTATTTCGTTTGCACAGAATACATGATGCATTCATATTTTTTCTTTCTATGGATTTTTTATAATCTTATTGTACTTTTTAAATATAATGTCTTGTTTCATCACAACGACTTAAATTATTTTTCTAAGTTACGGATCATATTCTTAAATATATTAAGGAAAAACAAGCTACATATCCAAAATCTTTTCCTTATAAAAAAAAAAAAATGTAAATTAGAAATAAAATCCCATTATTTCCTCTGTTTAATCTTTAAAATAGTTTTTCTATTAAGTTCAGTGTCAATAATCTGATTTATCAGGAAAAGACTTTATGGACAATCTGTTTCATGTTAAAATCTATTAACCTTTTTATTATATACATAATGTTTCTGCCCATTATTGTGAACATTATATTGTTCAAACGGGCCTCTTGTGTTTGATAGAGACTGCTCTTTGTTTTTGTTAGTGTTTAAATCACATGCTTTTCTCAATGAATAGCTCCAAAATATGTTTGGATTTTTTTAAGAGATTGTTTGTATGCTTTGTGTGTCCAATAATATTCTATTTTATTTTTCATTAGGGATATTTAACTTACATTGGAGACAATGTCGATTATTATTCGCCTTCAAAATCTTCCATTGACTGCTAAGTCGGCGGACATAAGACAGTTATTTAGAGGTCTTCGAATACCCATTGGCGGTGTTCATATTGTTGGTGGTGAAAAAGGCGATGCATTTATAGCATTCGATTCGGACGAAGATGCTCGCATTGCTATGCGGAAAGATGGTTCTATATTAATGGATTCTCGAATCAAACTGCATTTAAGCAGTTACATGGAAATGCAGCATGAAATTGAACGAATCACTAAGGAGTATCAAGATGTTCCTGAACGATTATCTCCTCAAAGGAGATTAATGATTTCAAGTCCTTCTAGAATTAGGGAGAGAAGTGTTGAAAAAGGCAAACATTATAGTAGAAATTATAGGTCACCTTCACCAAGTTCATACCGTGATGGAAGAAGAAGAAGTTCTCTTTCCAGAAGATCAACAAGGTTAAGATCGAGATCAAGATCACCGAATATGAGACTGAGATCGCCTAGGTTAAGATCTAGGTCACCAGGCATGAGGCTGAGATCTCCTAGGTTAAGATCTAGATCAAGAAGACGATCAAGAACTCCAAGAAGATCATCTAGATCTTTTCAAGATTGTCCAACTCTCCTCTGTCGTCTCGTAGGTCAATTTCACCTTATTCAAGATCTCGTTCTTCTCGTAGAAGTCGATCCTTTTCTCCCTATCACAGTGATTCTTCACGTTTCAAGCGTTCGTATTATTCACCCGAAAAAGAAACTTGTTCGTATTCGTACAAAGGTAAGAAGCATGAAGACCCTTTTAAGACAGGCAGTGTTTTACGAGACGATGCTTCCCATTGGCCAGATGAAGAATTTTCAAGGAGCAGAGGACAAGCTCAGCTGGAGAAAAAGATAACTGAAGCTTTAAAATCACATTACGAACCCCCTTTAACTACCTTTACACACGAATATATCGACCCTGCTCTTGTAAGAGGATTGCAGGGAAACAGCAATGCTTTTTTATCTTCAAACATGCATACCAATGAAGGTAATACAGTAAGACCATTTGCTCCTTCCAATGGTAATTTCATCAATCCTCCAAATTTCAACGTAGGCAGCGAAAGATTTCCAACTGTTCCACCACCTACAACTGTAGCACCAATGCCTCCACCAGGCTTACCGCCAATGAATATACCACCGCCAATGCAGGGGCTTACTATACCACCTCCTATGCCTGTTGGAACTTTCTCAATGCCAGTTGCTTCACAGTCTATTCAAAGTCCTCCCTTAAATCCATGTGTTCCGCTTTTGGGTTTATATGTCGTTATATCTGGTTTGGATCCTAATTGGAATTTTACAGATGTGCAAGAAATGCTGAGAGGAACTTTTGTTCCTCTTCATAACATCAAATGGGAGATAGATGATCATGGATTAAAAACTGGTACAACCTTTATAAAGATGTTGAATAAAGAGGATTTTGATCAACTTCTTTCCTGTGCAACATATATGTACAGAAACAGAATGATTACTGTAAGTGATTGTCCTACCCGTGTAATTCACAGATACTTTTTACCAGAATGGCCACCAAAAGCTCCTGTGGATCCAACACAAAATAATAATTACTACAGAATGAAAGGCTTACCATATCTAGTTACTTATGAAGATGTTATGTCATTTTTCCAAGGTTTAGATGTTGTTGACTTGTACATAGAACGTAAAAATGATGGTAAAGCAACTGGTATAGGTTATGTAGCATTCAGTAATATCAACGATTTCCAAGAAGCTTTTAAGATGGATGGAAAAAATAGGCATGAGATATATTCATTTAACGGTTAGCACTAGGATTTCAATGTTGAAATTAAAAGGGAAGAATGGTGATCTTTTATCTCAGGGCAGAATTTTGTTTCGTCCAATGCAAGCATATCTCCTCAAAATAGACCTTTGTGTGCAGTATTCACTGGTTTGCCTCCCATATTACGCCTCTTTGGATTAAAAACTATTTTAATGATATTGATTAAAGCCTGATGCTGTTCATATTACTTTAAATGATAAAGGACGACCAAATAGTCGAGCTTATGCTGAATTTAATAATGTTAGAGAGTTTGAATCTGCCCTTAAATGTCATGGAACTCATGTAGGAGGAACGGTGATTTCTGTGAAACAAATCCTATATGAGGAAATGATGCAAATTTTGAATCGTCAAAGATCAATTTGCTGCTTTGGTAGCCGAGCATCTTCTTCAAATATTCCAGAGAAGGTGCCCTATTTATGGCAACCTCCCGATGATGTTAATCAAGATCTGCCACCACCCCGTGATTTATCTCCATCGCGAAAGAATTACAACAGAACAGCATTTGGTCGCATTCCAATGTGTGTGGATCAGAAGTTCAAATTTTTGAATATGGAAATCGATCGGGAAAACCTACAGAAATCCAGGACAATATGTCAGGTCCTGAGCATATTCAGCACCAATCTTTCGATTCGAGAGAACACGATAATTCATACCCTTTTCGTGATGAACTCTTCCAAAATGAAAACATGTTTTCATCCAAGCCTAAATTTATAAGTGGAGAAAGAGGCGATATGTTTTTCACCCCCAAAGATGATTCTGACAGAATTCCTGTGAAGTTTGAAGTCAAAACCAAACAACACATTACGAAGAAAAATCAAGTAGATGATGCATTCGACAGAACACTGAAACCCGAATATAAGAAAAAACTTACCAAACTATCTCCAGAAAGGTCATCCGTCACCATAGTCAAATCTATTTCAAATAAAAATGAAAAACGTAAAGACAGAAGTTCTGCAGAGGCTGCTAGAATTCGCAGGATTACCGATTCATCGGAAAGAAGCGCTGGGAAGACAGAAAACTTTGCTGATGTCTTTTTTTCGCCGAGAGAAAGAGACAGAAATAAAAACAACAAGACTGAGCCTAAATACAGGAGTCCAAATCCTGATGAAAGAAGGCGGGAAATTCCTTACACTCAGTCAGAAAAATTGCATTTGAAGAGTCGTCCTGCACGTTCTAGTTCTCCACATGGTGTTGTCGGCAAGCATTCCAAATTTGGCAAACGGAATTTCAATGAAAGAGGTGAAACTGTTGTGCAGATTAATAACGTGCATCCTTCTATAGAAGGGTCAGAGTTGGTAGATTTTCTCCGTGATTTCGAAATCGACAACCGCAATCTCATTCGGCGAATTGAGCGAGGTGAACCCACTAGTGAAATACGTGTAACTTTCCGAAGTTACAGGGAGGCAGCAAGAGCCATAAGGACCTTGGATGGAAGTTTTTTAAACGGCATGCCCATTGAAATGTTTTATGTTTGAATCAATCACTCTTCAGTGCCTTGTTATGCTATATAAAATAATTTTTATTTAAATGAAATGCATATTTTCGGGTAGAATATTCATTTATGATAATTTGCTATAAACCTTATCATTCATTAATCTGTGAGCCGCACGATGTAATCTGAATCTGTAGAAATACATGTCACAGTATTATCAATATGAATTGAAAATTGTTGTGAGTTAATGATGTCATTCTACTGCATGCAACAGAAAACATTATTTATGACTATGTACTCTGTTCAAATTGAAAACAGGAAAAGAAGCATTGTTAGTTTCTTGTCTAGACTCTAAATACTTAGATAGAATTTTAACATCATCTTTTCAAATGTTAGCTATTTAATTCATGATCAATCATATGGAAAGAAAGTTTGCTTTTTTAAGCGTACGAAGCTTCAACTGATGAAACATAAATAAAATTCCTGGTTGCGAGGTTTTATATATATATTTCTAGATGGGTAAAAAAGCCAGCTTTTAGAATGCTTATAATGTAATCAATTTAAAAAAAAAGTATCTCGACTTTATGAAACTGAAATCGAAAACATTATATCATTTGTTCAGTTTTTGCATTGTTTCAATATTAATAACTATAATTTTCGAATAAATTGAGCATAAATTTCAAAGCACCTGTCAACTATAAATTAAAACTTGTAACAAATATACATTTTAAATAAACCTGAAGATCATTTCATGAACTATGCACTGATTACTTAATGCTTTATATTTTATTTTTTTTACACTGAATTTTTGTTGAGTTCTTTTGAATTTATTTTGCTCGTATTATTTAGAAAAATAATATCATAGCAATATTTTCATTTACTCAATATAGTACCTGAATGTAGATTTTTGTTTTCATTCATTTTTGATAAAATGTGTCAAAAAAAAAAAAAAAAAAAAAGGCGAAGAATATTTGATTCTCATTTTTTTTTGTCATAAAAATAAAATGTCTTTTTCATGGTAGTTTTGATTTTTTTTTCTCTTTTAATTAAAATGTACAATGTAGATATTCTATGTAAACTAACTAATTTAAGTTAGAATGAATTTGCTTATGTGGCTGGTCTTTTATTTATAGATAAAAATGGAGTTGTTTTGAAAAAGATTTGCTCCTTAAAAATGAATAAAAAATAATTAAAAAAATGTATCTTTTTTACCTCTGAATAAAAATTTGCAATGTTTGTTGAACTACAAATTGTTTTTAAAACTTGAAATAGCATTTTTTTTTTTTTTCCCAGTAATTTATGTCATGAATTTATTTTATATACTACTATGTCAAAAAAGTAAGATAAATTTTCCATTTAAATTTCCAGGGCATATGGTATTTCAATTTTTTTTTCTTTTTTAGGTTGCTGGCACAGTCCTTGACATATGTGTGAAATTTTACGTAAAAATATTCATTAGTGTTTCAGTTACTCTTGGTTTTGCGAGATGCTAAAACTGATTCCGGCTATTTTTGAAATGTGTGAATTAATTGAGCAATAACTTGCGTTAAATTTTGTTTGCGGAAACTTACAGAATGTTGCAGAAGGCATTCCTATAACGGAAAGAAATGTTTACAAGTGGTGAAAACAGTTCAAAGAAGGCAGAGAACGCGTTGAAGACGAAGAGTCCTCTGGTCGACCATCCACCTCAACCGACGAAGCTCACGTCCAAAAATTAAAGATTTGTTGCTGTGCAAACCGTTGATTTACAATTGGAGACCTTGCTGATGGTGTTGGAATTTCAAAATTCCATTTTACAAGATGTTTTGGTCCTCAGACGCGCGAAATCTCGATTGGCACGGAAAACATTGAATTCGCCAGCTCACACTGTGTTGATTCTTCGTGAATTTTTCGCCAAAAATGAAACCCATATCGTTCCACGTTATCGAATCACCATATTCACCTGATTTAGCATCGTGCTACTTCTGGGTATTCTCTAAACTCAAAAGACCACTCCGGGGACAATGTTTTGAGTCGATTGAAAAGACATTTAAAAAAATCGCCGGAATCAGTTTTGGCATCTCACAAAACCAAGCGGAACTCAAACACTAATGAATATTTTGACGTCAAATTTCACACATATGTCAAGGACTGTGCCAGCAACCTTGACATATGTGTGAGTATATATTATAAGGGCAGTGGCAACAACCTAAAAAAAAAAAAAAAAAAAAAATTGAAATTCCGTAAGCCCCGGAATTTTAAATTGAAAATTGGGCATAGTAGTAATTTTTCATGCAGAATGGTAAAAAAATTTAACCTTCCTGAATGCTTTGAACTATGGGTTCTCAACTTCATTAGTTCCACAAATTCTTTTTTCAATTACTATTATTAAATTCTTGCTAATGCTGATACTAATACTGATGTTTATCTCGAATGAAATTATTATATAACAGAAAATAATATGCTATTTCTATTGATAATTGCAAGTACCACTGTGTCCAAAAAGTGAGATCAATTTTAATTTCAAAATTTCCAGGGCTTATGAAATTTCAATGTTTTGTTTCTTTTATGTAGCTGGCACTGTCCTTGACATCTGTGTGAAATTTGACGTCAAAAAATTCATTAGTGTTTGAGTGACGCTTGGTTTTGTGAGACGCTAAAACTGATTCCGGCGATTTTCGAAATGTCTGAATTAAGCAAAGAACTTGCATTCAATTTTGTTTGCGGAAACGTATAGAATGTTGCAGACGGCATTCGGTGAGCATTCCTATATCGGAAAGAAATGTTTAGAAGTGGTGAAAACAGTTCAAAGAACACGCAGAAGTCGAAGAGCCCTCTGGTCGACCATCCACCTCAACCGACGAAGCTCATGTCCAAAAAATTAAAGATTTGGTGCTTGCAAACCGTCGATTTACAATTAGAGACCTTTCTGGTGATGTTGGAATTTCAAAATTCCATTTTACAAGATGTTTTGGTCCTCAGACTCGTCAAATCTCGATTGGTACCGAAAACACTGAATGCGCCAGTTCACATTGCGTTGATCCTTCGTGACTTTTTCGCCAAAAATGAAACCCATATCGTTCCTCAATCACCGTATTCACACTGTGCGACTTCTAACTATTCCCTAAACTCAAAAGACCACTCCGGCACACCGTTTTGAGTCGATTGAAGAGTGTCAACGTGAATCGGCGGGCGCTTTGAAGGCCATCCCCGCCGATGACTTTTTAGCATGCATTGTGGATTGGAAAAAGTTGGCATAAGGGCATTGTGCCCGAAGGGGATTACTTTGAAAGCGATGAATTAAATTTGGAAGAGTAAATAAAGAGTTTTTGAAAAGAAAAATAATTGGTCTTACTTTTTGGGCACAGTAGTGTATCATGTATATTTTCATACATTCTCATGAGAAATTAAAGATGCATCATTCCATAATTTTTTTATATCACCAATAATCATTAATGAAATTTTTTATATATATTTTTTTTATATATATATTTTAGTATTATCATTCTAAATGAAATATTTAGTGAAAATAAGACATATTTTTTCCACAGATGACACTTTAAGAATCCATACATTTAACAAATAAATTTTGTTAAAGACTGTAAATGAATCGTTAATTGGAGAAATCATATGAATCATTAATATAAAATGTTGAATAACAAAATAAACTTACCAATTTTTTAAAATCAGTTTTTAATTTTTTTTTTTTTATCTGATAAATTTTATGTACCTATAAAGGTGACATTATTTTAGCATTTAGTCTATTTTATATTAAATTATCAACAGATCAGATAAAAGAAGATCAGAATAAATTTAAAACTTTTGACTCATTTAATTTCTACACTTAGCGAGAATTTCCAGGCAGTGAATCATTGAAATAAACACTTAAAATAAAAGTTAAGTAAGTACATTATTTATTGCGAATATTATATTTTAGCAGGTTAGTAAGAAAATTATGTCGTTTTTATTTTTTTTTAAAGGAAATTTGTGTTTTTTTATATTCATAAGTGAGATTAATTATGAAAAATTAACCACTTTTTTTCTATGACTTTCCTCCATCTGTCAACAAGTCATTTATGCCGGATGTATAAAAAAAATCTTATCCCTTGAAGCCAACAAATCTACCATTACCCTCTGGGCCTGAATGGTCGAGTGGCTAGCACTCGGTACCACAGGTTTCGGGTTCGAGTCCCGGCGGTGCCATGGATGTTTGCAGTGGTTCGGAATCCACTTTAAGCCGTAGGTCCCGGTCTCATATGACTGTAAGAGCGTCACGGAGCAAAAGTCAGAGTTCTACCTACGGGTGCTCCATCACAACAGAAGCTGCCCCGTTTCCCTCCATCCACGAGTAGATCACTCATGGGATAACCATCATTCACTACAGGACATTGAGGATTAGTCACCACTACCCACTGAGCATCCTGAAATATTTTCCTTTAAGAAAATTTTGCATCGAGTGGAACAAGTGATATTCAGATGGTGCCAGGTCAAGTGAGTATGGTGGATTGGATAAAACTTCATAATAAGAGCCTGGATCTTCTTCATCCTTAAAGCCTGGTATCGTTATGTGGAAGACAATATCTTTTCGGTTATACAGTGCTGAATGAATTTAATGTATTTTTGTTTCCAATCGGGTTAGCTGTTCATAATATAGGCTTAATCAGTAATAGCTGATCACAATAAGACAATTTAATTTGGTTGCAACAGTTCCCAGTGGATAGGACAACCAAATGCAAAGCATTAGTTGTTTTTGGTGCAAGTTGACTTTCGCAAGAATAGGATAAGCTCATATTGTTATTGGTTCATCTTGTTGCCGAGCAAGTGAAGAAGAAGTTATAGAAACTCGATCTGCCATAATTTTTTCGCTTCACTAGGGTTCCAAAGACACCATTTGTAGACAAAAAGCCAAACCTTTTTTCAAGGGGTTTTCAATTGTTATGCGGCTAACTCTTAACTTCTCCACGATCACCTTTGTAGTCAATAGTGGTTCATTATCCACTAAAGTCATCATCAGTCTTTGTCTTGCTGTGCGAGGTTCATCCTGAAGCTTCATTTCACCTAAACTGAATGTTTCAAACCGTTTTTGAACTGTACGCACTGTTAATTTTAGATGGTCCAAAGATGAAATACAAATTTTTATGAACTTCTGTCACATTATGACCGAATTGAAATTCAATAAATGAAAAAGCTTGCCAAAGTTGTTGCCCATCTATAAGCGCAATTATCTATAATGCTATTTTTGGCTGCTAATTTGGCGGAAGAAGATACAATTTTGAACTTTACAAACTTTTTAGAGATATTGACATTCTAAAATGTGTTAAACTGAACAGAATGAGATATGCCGGTCATCTCATGAGAAAGTTTTCAATGTAACCCCTTTTGGACAACGACCAAGGGGAAGACCGAAGAAGAGATGGGTCGACTGTTTAGACTCTGATTTTAATCTTATTAAGATCAAAAACTGGAGATCCACAGCCAAGAGAAGAAGAGCCTGGCTGGATCTTTTAAAGAAGGCCAAGGCCCACAACGGGCTGTCGAGCCAGTTATAATGATGATGATGAATTTGCCGCAGAAATCTCTTATTATATTTTAAGATAGATGAATTTTTCATGCATTTTTTCTGTTCAGTATGTGAAAAACTTGCCTATTACTAAGTCTGTATGTACTGTGAAATTCTTGCAAAATCAAATTAAATTTTTGGCTGTCAGACTAATTTTAATACTCAGCTATTTGTCAGAAAAATAACAAAAACTCAATGAGATGATTCATAAATTGTAATAGCTTTGATATGAAATCATGGGTGGTTAAAATTTAACTGCCAAAATAATCAAATATTTGAAATTTAATGTGGCACTGTGAATCAAGGGATTTGCCTTTCAAGTGCTTATGCTTCTATATGGATTTTCTCTTGCCGTTTATTAGAGGCTTGCTTTTATTCGGTATGTTTCATTTAGTTAGCATTTCGTATCATGTAAGGGATACAGAAATGCCTTGGACAGATCAGACAACTTGTGTTCCAGTGTTTAATGCAATGATATGCTACTGATATATGTGGACGCAGTAAGATATGAATATACGATTCCAACTGTCAATACAATCATTTGACTATGGATGATAAGCCTGAATTGAATAATTTCAGAAATATGATTCAAGTTTCGTTCCTTGATCACTTTTGATTATTGTAGGACATCTAAAGCGAGAAATCCAACCTTGATTAAATCATCAGCGACTGTTTCAGTTCTGATGTCTGATATGGGTGCTACTTTTGGCCTACGCGAGTAGCAGCCGGTAATAGTTAAACAATAATGATTACCTTTTGCTGACAGCAAGCGTTCGATGATGTCCACATTTATTTCGCTGAAACATTCACTTACGATGTAATGTTGATGCTTGCTGTTCACATAGCTTTAAATATAAGACTGTATTTGATGCAGCATTTAGTTCAGTTTCTCGAATTTTTTTTTTTTTTTTTTTTTATGCAGAATTTGAAGGATATCAATTTTTAGTGCGAATTTGAAGGATATGAATTTTTGTAAAGTTGACGTGGATGAGCAAGATGATGAATACTTTGAAACATTTGATTTCTTTTAGATGTCTAAAGTAGATGGTATAAATTTTTGTTATGTGTTTTATGAGATGATATTTTATGAGATACCAAGAAAAATATCGGACGATAAAAATACGTTATGCAAAAACTCTAATAATTGCAACCTCAGGCTTAGGTGCTTTTTGTGCCGTCTGCAATTGGTCTCTTAATTGTATCGAATTTTTAAATTTAATATTTTAATTTTTAAAAAATTTTATAATCTGTTTCGATAACTTTTTTTCTTGGTGTTTATTTTTATTATTCGTAGAAACTTTTTTTCTTTTTTTTAAATTAAATTAATTTTTACATACAATAAGGATTAAGAGCAGTTGCCTTTTTCCAGTAAAGTTATTTGGGTTGCAGGTGAAATAATTATTAATTAATCTTGTAAAATCAAGTTAATTACTGAAATTTATGGAGAAGCGATTGTATTGTTTTTTTTTTATATATTTAACATATGTATTTAATAATTAGAATAGTGTACATATAAACAAAAATGAGAATAATAAATTCAAGTATACATTTTTGGGCGTAGGGCTGACAATCTTACCCCGTAAAAAGGAAACATCTGTCTCGAAATCTGCCAGTAGGTTGACGGCCTTGGGAGGCGGTTGCGCCAATGATGATGATGATGAAGAGGAGGAATACATTTGATAAAATTACTCCAAATATATGTTCAATATTGGTAAATGTTATGAAATTAAGCTAAAAAAATTGTTTCTTGAGTTTTTTTTTCTTCAGGTTCTCTTGCAAAGAGTTATGCAATATCGCTAGATTGTGTACCAAGAAGATATTTCAAATTCCTCTACTTTTCTATACTACTACTATATTCTACTTTTAGAAAAGTTAGTTGCCTTTCAAATAAATTCAAAAACAATAACATGTCGATTTCCTTTGGATTAAATTTTGGGTATCAACTTCTTAATAATATTTTGGTTGATTATAAGCGACGAAGATACTAGTTGTTTGCTATAAAAGGTTTTGAGCTTCGACTTGCAGACGGAAGTTTTTCAACGTTTTTGGATAATCTCTGTTCAATTATGGTTGCCAGAGGGCAATGGCCGTATGACTAGCGCTCGGTACCACAGGTTTCGGGTTCGGTACCCGGAGGTGCCATGGCTATTTGTAGTGGTTCAGAATCTACTTTAAACCGTAGGTCTCGGTCTAACAGGATCGTAGAGCGTTGGGGGGGGTATTGTTACTCCGCGCCCGTAGCTTGTCTTCAAGCTACACGCACCTCCTGGGTAGTGCTAAGTGAGTAACGTCGGTGCAGCGCTTGCCTTAAGGCATCCAAGACAACTATCTAAGTGTTTGCCAACTGCATTAGAACAATATATATATATATGGTTGCTAGATAATTTTGGAGAATACCTTCTTCAAAACTCTCAGCTTTTGAATGAATTATTTGATAAGCCAACGGCCATACCATGCTGAATATACCGGTTCTCGTTAGATCACCGAAGTGCGGTCAGTACTTGAGTGGGTGACCACCTGGGAACACCGCGTGCCGTGGCATTCACAAATTTGGGACCTGAATGGCCGAGTGTCTAGCGCTCGGTGCCACATGTTTCGGGTTCGAATCCCGGCGGTGCCATGGATGTTTGTAGTGGTTCGGAATCCACTTTAAGCCGTAAGTCCCGGTCTCCTATGACTGTAAGAGCGTCACGGAGCCGAAGCCAGACTTGGTGCTCCATCACAACAGAAGCTGCTTCCTTCCCCTTCAATCATGAGCATGTATGGGCTCGTGGGCTTGGCCAGCCAAGTGGGATAAGAAACAACAACAACATTATTTGATATCGGTGATTCTTGAATATTAGTGTCCATCTCGTGCTAAGAGTATGTGGCCACATTTTTCTCTTCTAAAAGAAAAACCATTGTGAATGTCAATATAGTGTTGAACAAGTTTTGTTTGTAACTTAGTAAAGATTAGCTGAATAATAGCACATAAGTTTAATTGACATTTGATACAATTACTTATTAGAATGGATTTGCAAAATAATTCAATATAAAATTTTCTAACACATACTCGTAATATAGCAACTTGGGGACCGATAGCGCTCTGGCACTCGGTACCACAGGTTTCGAGTTCGAGTCTTGGCGGTGCATTCGATGCTTGTAATGGTACTGAATGCACTTTAAACGTCAGGTTTCTTATATAACTGTAGAGAGTAGGGCTGACAAACTTGCCCCATAAAAGAAAACAATATCTCATGTTTACGGAATCTGACAGAAGGTCCAGGCCCACCATGGGGCTGTCGCGCCATTGAAAAATATAACGACTTAAGATGAATTCTCTTTGAAAAATAATTCAATGCAAAATCGATTTAGATTTTTAGTATTTAATATTATTTTATAAACATTTAAATTAATGGTATTACTAATAACAAATAAAATTTTTTTAAATCAAAGATATAAATAATATAATCTTTTTTATCCATAAACATTTGACTATTTGTTGATCAAAAACGAAATTAACATATATGATTTTCTATTTTAATTTTAATTTTGTTGTTAAAATATCCCTTTTTTTTTTTAACTGCTAAATACAATAAACACACTATAATTTTTCGACAATAAAGCAGTAGGTAAAAAAAAATTATCCATTGACCATTATAATTAATACATATCTTATTAACCGTCTTAAAACCATCAAATAATAATGATATGTAATGAATTCGCATTTGATTAATATATTGAGATCTTCATTTTTTTAATATATTGAGGACCTCTTATAGAACTTTTCTAATATTTTTTTAAATTAATATTTTACATACGTTACTTATGTGCAACCATTAAAAAGAATTTTTTCAAAGATTCATTAAAACTTTATGCAATCTTTATTTCATTATATAATCTAATTCAATTTGCATATCAATATTATTTGCTATTTTTAAGATGATCATTAAGATATTTATCAAGAATATCTAAAACACATTAGCAAAAAATATACTGCTTCTGAATGCATCTTTATTGAAAGAAATAAAAGTTTTTTTATTGAACGTATTCAAGTTAATAACGATTTAGAAATTGTAATTTAACTGGTTATCTATATATAATATTTATAATAATTAAAATTATAAACATCTATGTATAATATTTATATATTTATAATATTATTTTAAAAGTGTGTATCTAAGAACTGAACTTTTTGTAAATATTATTCAATGACTTATACACATAAAATTAAATTCATATTTTAAACAGAATGATTGCCGATTTGCCGTATACATATGCAAAATATTTTTGTACAAAATAAATAAATATATTTTTTTGGTGAAAAGATTTCAATGAATAAAAATATAATGTAAAAAATTTTTTTCAGTAAGAAACACCCACACATGCACACACACATATATATATTAAAAATATTATTCTTCAAAATATTTAAATTAAAAATGAATTCCTGATATTTAAATAGATTTGTACAAAAAAAAAAAACTATTTACTAAAATAATTTTTTTAGATGTATTAAATTGGAACATAATAATAATAATAAATTTAAGAAGAAAATCAAATAAAAAATATTTCATTTAATAAAACAAAATAAATAAATTTGTAAAAAAAAAAAAAAAAAAAATTCCAAAATCTATCACATTGGAAAAAAATTTGGGGAAAATTTTTTTTTAAATTAATAAAAATTATATTAAGAATATATATTTCAATAAACCAAATTCATAATTTATCAATGAACAATAATATTATAAAATAAAAAAAAAAATCTGAATTATTTTTCTCAAAATAGAAAAAAAAAAATTTTAATGAAAAATAAATTTAGAATATAGATATATATAGTAGATATATATTTTACTAAAAATAATGCTGTAAAAGGATAAATCATTTCCAGAAAAATTTTAGAAGGATTTATTAAATTTAAAAAAAAAAATTATACATTGAAAAAAATAGTAAATAAATAAAAATATATTGCTCTATAAGAAAAGGAAAAGTTCGTCGAAATAAAGTTTTATTTATTATTATTATTTTCAAAATTGTAAACATTTGTTATAATATGTATTTCACTAGATAACATTTATCGAAACTGATAAATATTACAGGCCTTTTCACTATCAATCGTTTACCTAGATATTTTGAATTGATAAGCGAGAGTGAAAAAGTATGTTTTTAACAACTTGTAAAAGTTGAAAATTCATAAGATTTTGGTAACAATTATTCAATGGTTATTAAAATAAAAACTAAATGTCTATGGAGACTGTGTAACTACAAGACTTATGATTAATAGAAAATAAAAATGTAAGTGAAAAATGATTTAAAAATTGATGAAATAATTAGAAACATATAATATTTTGAAGTAAAGTAGGGTTATTTGACTGTTAATAATTGAATTAAAGTAAATTGAACATTCATTTAAAAAAATAACATCATTTTAACTATCTTATTCTACCAAATCATAGTCAAAGTGAATATTTCTAAATGTTTGAAAAGGCATGTGAAAACTCGCGATTTGTATTAACAAGAAGTTAACAGAAGGGTTTAACATCGACATAAAAGATAAAAAGAATAATTTAATAAAATAACTAGTAACAAGTAGAAAGAAAGAATAAATAAATAAATAGAAATATCATTGGAAATTTTTTTAATGAAAGCGATTTAAAGTTAAAACTTTTTGGAACTTAAATCGGATTCGAGTTCCGGTGGTGCCATGGATTTTTGTAGTGGTTCGGAATCCAATTTAAACCGTAATTTCAATCCAATATGCCTGTAGAGCGTTGGGCGTAAGGCTGACAACCCTACCACGTAAAAAGAAAACATCTCCTTTCTCGAAATCTGCCAGTAGGCAGACGGCCGTGGCCCACCACCATGGGACTATTGCGCCAATGAAGAAGAAATATTAAATGTAGAAAACTAATTGGCTAAATAAATTAAATTTTGTAATGCAATTATATAAAAGATTCGTAACATTTCATCGGACTGTGTCTACTATCCTCTGTTCTGGTATATGTTTCTAGTTGTCTTCAGAAAAGATATTTATATTGCAAGGAAGTTGTTTTCATAACAAACACATTAGCATAAATACGAGGGTCACTCTAAAATTTTTGAGATACGGCTAAATGGTACAAGTTTAACTTACCAAATTTTAAGAGTGTTCAGAGTAGTCCCCCTCCAACATCAATGCACTTTTGCAGACAATTTTTCCAAAGATTAAATGCTTCACGCCATCCATTTCTTGGAATTGATGAAAAGTATACTTTTATAGCCTCATCTTCGGAATGAAAACGGCGACCACGTAAATTTTTCTTGAGATTAAAAAATAGCTAAAAGTCACACATAGCAAGATCAGGAGAATAGAGTGGATGTTCTATCACCTTGATGTGTTTTTGTTTAAGAAATTCGACGGTCGATCTTGCCGTATGAGAAGATGCCTTATCATGGTGAAGAATGAGTCCCCTTACATTCAGTTATAGAAGAATTTCTGGAAGACACTTAGTGGTGTACCAGTTAGCTGTGACTGTCTTCTGTCCCTCCAGCTTGATGGCTTTGACCAGTCTCGTACTTCTGAAGAAAACGGCATACATTACTTTTTTCATTGCTCGTTGTCTTTTCTCCATTGTTGGTTTGGGGTCATCTTCAAAGACTCATACTTTACTTTCTTGTCTTGTTGGAACGTCAAAAAATGGTATGTAAGTTTCATCACCAGTAATGATTTTAGAAATAAAGGCGGTGTCCACCATTGCTAAGTAATTTTATGGTTTCTTTGTAGATTCTGACAAGCTCCGTTTTTTGGTGTTCTGTTAAATTATGGGGAATCAACGACAAACTAATTTTTTCATATGCTGTTCTTCGAGAATAATTTTATGTATAGCTGCGGATCTAATGTTAAGTTTCTTCTGTATCATTTGGTAAGTGCAGCGATTATCATCGACTAACATTTTTCGTATGGACGACACATTTTCTGGAACTACAGTTGATGAAGGTCTTCCTGTGAGTTCTTGATCCAACAGAGAACTTCGACCTCTACGAAATTCTGTAAACCATTTAAATACAGTAGCACGAGATGGAGCTTCGTCTCCAAATGCTAGTTGTAGACATTCTTCTTGATTTAACCCCACTTTAAAATCATAGCGCCATAATGCTCTCGCGTCAGTTCCATTTTCCTTTCTTCCAAAATCTATTCTACGACAGCTAAATTGCAATTGTTGCCACAAACTATCGTCTGCGGTCATAAAAGAGTTCAAATTCACAAATTTAACGAATATTTTTTTCCTGCGTTTGTCGTCTGCCACTGTCTCAAAAATTTCAGAGTTACCTCGTAGATATAAATTCCAAAAGAATACAAATTGCAATTTAAATAATAGAAAAAATTGTGAGAAATAACCAGTTTAATAAAGAGATAAAAATTCTACTTTAAATATCAATGAAATTATTATTTTTAGAACAAAAAATTTTTATTTAATATTCGTGAGTAAATTTTTTATAAATTTAATTTAGTGATGTACGTACACATACTGAAAATATAAAATACACGTCGAAAATAACACTTGATTTTGCAAGTAAGAAAGTCAAGCAAAAAAATTTATAAGAGTTATAAGATAATAATTATGCATTACTTATACGTCTGCCAGTTTAGATCACGAATGGACGAACTTTTTCGGTCGCGGGCCAAAAATTGAAAAAAAAAAAAAAAAAAAAAAAAAAGTTTGCCGGGCCAAGATAAATTTTTCTAAAATTTTAGAAACAATATACAAGTATAATTTAAATATGTTAATGAGATGTATGAAATTGCGATTTCATTTCTAAAAGTTCCTTATATTGAGGTTCGAAGTGAGATGTACTGATTCTAAGGAACGAGGCTAAATGCTCATTTGTCAGTCTACTTCTGAAATAATTATTTCTAAGGTTCATAGTCGAAAACACTTGTTCACATATATAACTTATCACTTTACCGATTGAAAGCTGTCTGTGCTTGCTATTTCCATCAATTTATGTTTTGTAGAACAAAGATAGAGAAAGTAAAAAGATCATCAGTCCTTTGAAAAAAAAATATTTAATCAAAGTAGAAAAGGAGATGGATATACTATATATTTCTTTTAATTTGCCTCGGACCGGCAAATTAAAAGTTCTACCCGTGGCCGGATAGAACATTCCGGCGGGAAGGAATTTGCCCATGCCTGGTTTAAATTGTTACGTATATTTATTTATACGTGCTTTTTTTTTTTTTTTTGCTGAAATTGATGCATTTTCTTTTTTATGATGTTTACTAATATTGACATTATATTTGTGAGAAATTGATCAAATGTATTTATGAATATACGGTTCTGATTTGTTAAATACACTTAAATGTTAAATTTATCAAGAAAAATACAATTGCTTCTTCCCAAAGTTTTAGTAATTAATCTTGCCCAAGAAATTTTAACTACTATCTTGTCTGTGAAAAAGAATAATAAATATATAAGTGAGATGTTAAAAGAAACGAAATAGAATGAAATTAAAAAAATTATTATTTTTTTTTTTTCCAATGCAGCTGGAAAACACTTAGACAGCTTGGTCTTGGATGCCTTAAGGCAAGCGCTGCACAGACGTTACTCACTTTGCATTACCCAGGGGGCGCTTGTTACTTGAAGATAAGCCACAGACGCGAAGTAACAATGCCCCCGCAACGCTCTACGATCCTAGTAGGACCGGGACCTACGGTTTAAAGTGGATTCTGAACCACTACAAACATCCATGGCACCGCCGGGACTCGAACCCGAAGCCTGTGGTACCGAGCGCTAGCCAATAGGCCATTCAGGCCCCATTAAAAAAGAAAAAAAAAAAATTATAAATTGATTTAAAAATCACATTAAAAAATATAGTGTTTAATACTTAAAAAAAAAAAAAGGATATTATTTACTCTAATAAATTTAGTACAATGCAGCAAATTGGGGGATAAAAAAATCATTTGCTGAAATAATTATTTGAAATTGAAATCGGTTGTGGCTGATGCATAAGTTGCTCATTAAATTCTAAATTTTATGTAAGAGCAAAAGGCATAACAGCAATCTTAAAAAAAAAAAAATAATAAATAAATAAATTTTTTTTTGCAGAATTCTCCCAAATAGTTTTCTTTTCTTGAAAAATCTCATTTTCATTCAAAAGACAAATAAAATTGTTTTTGCTTTTCCCAGAGGGTCTTTTAAAACAATTTTACATTATTTTTTCTTTGGAATTAATTTTTTTATTAAATTATTTAATAATTACGCATTTTGTAAATAAATATTATGTATAAAAAGTTTGTGAAAAGAAAAAAATTAAGAAATTAAAAAAAAAAAAAAAAAAAACCCACACACGAGAAATACAGATTTTAGTGAAAATGTCGAAAATCGAAAATGGGCAAGGATACGATAAACCCCCGCTTCCTAAAACAATGCCCATAAATTTTGTGAGTAAAAATGCAAAAAAAAAAAAAAAAAAAAAAAAAAAAAAAATCAAATTTAGTAAAAAAAGAAATCTTTATTTTTGTCTTAACTACCAAAACCCCAAATTCAGCGATGAGTTACTCCAATGTTGCCACCGGTAAAAAAAAAATGTCATACCAGCAAAAGGAAAAAATTTTTTTCATTTTTATCAGTTCAGACCCTCATCTACCAAGATGGTTAAGCTAACAGGGATGGCTAACCTTTTTCGGACGCTGGCCAAAAATCGAAAAAAAAAAAAAAAAAAAAAAAGTTTGGCGGGCCAAGATAAATTTTCTAAAATTTTAAAAACAATATACAAGTATTGCAATTAAAATATGTTAATGAGATGAATGAAATTGCGATTTCATTTTTTAAAAAGTTCCTTATATCGAGGTGAGATGTACTGATTCTAAGGAACAAGACTAAATGCTTATCTATCAGTCTACTTCTGAAATAATTATTTCTGAAGGTTCCTAGTTGAAAACACTAGTTCACATATATAATAAGATGAAGCAAACATAGTGCTGATTTTCTAGGCGTGAGATATTAAATTTGGGAAACTTATTGTTGTTGTTGATTATCCCCTTGATTTAGAATCCTAAACCAAGTCCAGTTGATCATGCTGCATCAACAGATCGTAAACGATCCTCTCCGCATTCAACAGTTGCCTCACAGAGGCACCAATACAATCAATGAGATGAGAGGAAGACGCGATGGCCGAACAATGACAAAGGGTATATGTCTTCTCGTCTCCATTGAAGGTCAAACTCTTAGTGTGGCCAGTCCTTACTCTAGCTAAACCCGTTTGAGCAAATCTAGGACAGGAGCACTGCAAGGTCATTCCAGGATATTTAGCGGCGTACCATGCATGAATGGGTGGCGACCTCCAAGAGGTATTCACTCTGGCTAAAGTCATGGAATGAACCTCTGCAGCTAACAGATTGGAAGAAGAAGCTTTGGGAAGTTCGCAACCTTCCTAGCGTGCAGATCAGCAATTTCATTTCCGTAGATGCCCACATGGGAGGGAATCCACTGCAAGCACACCGATCCGATCTGGTCTAAAACAGCTAGTTTAGAAACTATATCCTGCCCAATTTGTCCAGGATGCTTGGCCAATCTTTCAAATACTGTATTGAGCTCTTACTATCAGTCAGAATCCAAACATCAGGTACTTTAAAGTCAAAAGCTAGGCTCAGAGCCGGTGGGCCGTAGTTTGCCCATCCCCGAGCTAACATTTCTTCCGTTAAAAAAGCGCGCTTTTTTCTAAAACGTTCCTTCCGCCATCCAAAATTGTTTCTACTACTGTGAAAGGATCATATCCCCATTGGTAATGCGTTTTCAAGTACTAGTCTTTAAAAACTGGTGCAAATTTCCTACGAACTGTCTGAGTATTCGCCTCAACATCAAAGTAATCATTTCTTCGTTTTTGTAAAAAAAACTACCTTTTTAATACGCTTTTATTAGTTTCACCTGTATGTTTGTTTGTAACCGATTCTTTTGGCTTGATTTTGCCCTACTTTAAGCGATCAGATTTAATTTAAACGTTGTAGGCTTATCAAGGACCGACGGCACTAAAATATATTGATAAGTTTATTATCTCATCATGATTAGGATCGCCAGGATGAGTGATTTTATTTTAACTTATGAAGAGCAATTTAACCCATGTACTAGAAGGAAAGTACCTAAAAAGTACAAACACGCTTTTAGAGTTAATCAAACTAAAAAGTAAAAAATAATTGTTAACATAAGAATAAAATGACTGACGAGAAAATGAATGTCACTGTTTTAAAAGTGTGGGGTGTGTGCTTTGTATGACATTTTTAAACTAACTCTGCATTTCGGAATGAAACTAGTGAAAAATTTATAAAGATTGATATCGAGCACCCCACGCTTTTAGAACAGTGACATTCATTTTCTCGTCAGTAATTTTATTCTTATGTTAACAATTATTTTTAGTTTTTAATTTTTAAGATGCTGTGGAAATCATACTGGAAATTGAAAGATAATGATAGTAATAATGATTGAAAGCACAGACTCTTTAAAAATATTAGTTGTCTGACAATATACATAGGAAAAAATATTATCAATAGTTACTGTATTTTTCTTGGCAAAGTGTTGAAAACACATGTAAAAATTCCCTTTTCTTTAGTGTCACCTCGACAGTTTAGCTGTACATGGGCAGTAATACCACAAAACTCAAGACAGACATAGACATCTATTGCATGGTCAAATGGTAATGCATCATAAATTTTGTCAAGAACATAAGAGGCAATTTTAAATATGGACAACTATTTCAGAATGATTTTATGAATCTCATATTTTCTGTATTCTTATGTATAGTTAATATTAAACGAATGATAGTCATTTAATTTTTAAATACTAAACTCATAGACCATATAAATATTTTTCTTAAAAAAAGTAAAAATATTTTAAAATTTCTATTAAATAGATTGTATTTGTTTCACTATAAAAAGTTACAAAAAATAAAATAACTATTAAAAAAAAACACCTCACAAACATATAATTTGTTAATATTTTTATTATTGCTTTGAACACACTCACAAAAAAATCTATTGTTATCACATTTTTAAAGCAAAAATTTTTTAAAGGCATTAACATAATACCATACAAAAATAATAATGTCGACAATTTTCACTCAACTAAATAAATGGAATTTACACAAAAACATCACTTGTTTGGTACATTGATGAACAAAATTCACCCCCAAGTTGGGTTTGGTCAGTTTTGTCTTTATTTAACAAAACATGGATTTGATTGTACCCCATGCAATTTTTCTACTTTCCTATAAACTTATTTAAAATATTATTCCAGATAGTCATATAAGAAAATTATTTTAGTGATTCATATACTATGAACCAGAAAAACATTTCAATCATAAATTAATGCAAAATAAATATTTTAGTTAAGTGAACTTTACAGTTTATATTTTCAGTTTTATACAAATACTACAAAAAGATATAATTTACTTTTAAAATAAAAAACAATAGCAAAAAATTTCAGTCCATAAATGAATATGATATATTTGGAATCTTTGAGCAAATCAATTATGAGTTATGTTGCAACTTACAGTAAAACAATAGTTCGAATTTATGACAAAATAATTATGAATTATTTTTAAAAACTGCATTTGGTTATTTACAACTAAAATTTCATAAACATGTTATTTCACATAATAAATTGTAGGATTTATGCTTGTATATAAATTACAAAATTATTAACATTGTTTACGAGAAATAGAACCAACCTCAAATTTTAAAAGACACTTCTTTTATTAAGTTTTACATATAGGAAAATAAAACAGGCCTAGACCTATTTTTATACAATAGAGATCAGTTCCATTTTCTACAATGTAATGAGCAATGCAATAA
>BPLR01002734.1:0-108710 GCA_021605095.1 Caerostris extrusa | reverse complement strand
GTTACGTATTGCTAAGGCTCTTTATGGGAAGCTGCCCAATATCTGAGTATGGAAACTTTACACCTTGTTGACACCATCCTAACAACAGATGTACCAACATAACGACTGGCCATGGCAGGTAGGCAGACTTTTCTATTGCATTTATTGGATTTTTCATAACCGTGATTGCAAATCAGAGCAGAAATGATTGGCAGGCAGCTGCTATACAGGCTGTATTGCAGAAATGTTTAATCTCTTACATATATTTTGTCACATTCATTTAGCGCAGACATTTTCGTCTATGAATAGATTTATTGGAATTCAAAATTAAAACTAATCTGTAGAAAATCAAATATTTATATCAAAAGGCTCTATGGTTAAAAGGCATTTTAACCAATTTTTTTGTATTAATATAAAGCAGGTGCTATTGAATCATTTTTTAATTTTCTTTAATTTTTTTTTTTTTTACTGAAACTCGGTTTTAACGCATTCAGAAAATCTATGAATCTTCCTCCAAATACGAAAATTTAAAAAATGTCATAATTTAATAAGTTATGTAATTTTAAAGTACAATGAATAAGAAAATCAAAATGGTCAACTAATTTAATTTTTAATGCAAAAAAAAAAAAAAAAAAAAAAAAAATGCATTAGTTGATCATTTCGATCTTCAGTATTTAATTCAGGTTCGAGTCCTGGCGTTGGCATAGATGTTTATTGGTGGTTCGGAATCCAAGTTAAACTGTAGGTCGGTCTACTATACTTAGCCTATAGTGTGAACAAAATGACCGTAGAGCGACAAACTAAACCAAAACCAAACCAATCAGTATTTGAAAACGCACCTGAATTTTGGTTGAAAAATATTTGTCAAAATAAATCTCAAAGCTCAATTTTTGTGTAATGAATACATTTCACTAGGAGAAAAATCACTGTTTACAGGTTGTTAAGCAAAATAAAACAGTTTCACTTGAAATAGATCGAAATAATCATGAAGACAACGTTCATTTAAAGAAAAATAATTTCTACGTTCTGTACCATTTAAAAACAATCGAACAATCGTTTTTCACACAGATTCGTAATTACTCATGTATTGAAATTCCCGATTTTAATTATATCCTGTACGAGACAATTCAGGGCTGTTCCCTTTCATTATGTTCAGAAATATAAGTGATTCAAACGGAACAGCGAGCTTTTCACAGAACAATAGACGTTTGTGTTCCAGAACATTTGCACATAAGGTTTCTTCTTTTTTGCTGGAACTTTTCATCGACAAATACGTAATCGTATTTTCAACAAATACAATTACAGACAGTGAAAATTAGCTGGGACAAAAGCAATGAATGCAGCTTTTCTCAAGAAATTATTTTTCTAAAACTAGGTGAATGATATTATACTTGGAACTCATTAAAAGGCAGTTAAAAATTTGCTTTCATCGCAGAAGTTTGTCTGATGTAGTTCCAAATAATTTAAATTTTTATTTCTTAGTTTCCATCAAAAGAATATTTATTGACTTAATTTTATGATTTTTTTGCAAGAATTATTGCATGACATATTTATGTTTGTAATGTAATTATTTCAAATTTTTATTTTTCTTGATGATTTAATTCAATTGCAAGATTCACTTTTTCTTTGTCTTCATTTTTTATCCGCCTTTGCCTGACACTGGACTTCTGAAGAAGATATCTTCAGGCAAATTTTTCATTTTGTAATGCCTTCCTTTCTCCTCCCTGGGTTTCATCAAAATTTATTTGCACTGAATTTAGAAATTGCCTTTTTCACCACATTTACTATTACATTTTCAATTTTTTATCCCTTACAAAATATGTTTAGCGATAAAGGTGTTCCATTTTAATTTTTCAGAGGGTGATTTAGGAGTGAAATGTCATGTATTAAATAACTGTGCTTTTATTACATTTATTTTTCAAACTTTTAATTTGTATATTGACATATTTCAACTCCTTTTAATCTTAAGATTCACTATTCTTACTATTTTTCAATAAATCTGCAAGTACCTGGCCTCCATAAGAATAATAATCCAAGAAATCTTTTTCATTTTCTACAATATTAAAGTTATTAATTTTACAAATAAAAAGGACTTTACTTGATATGACTTAATATTACATATAAAGTCAACTCATGATTTACTTTTTGAATTTGTAGCTTGTCTTCAAATTTATTTATATCCTATTGTTCAAAACTGAATTATTGTTTTTATTTTTGAAGTTAATGATAACAAGAAAAATTCTTAAATGTTCTGTGCTATTTAGGAACAATCGAATATTGGTTTAATTAAAATGCATAATTATTCTTTCTCAAATTCTGCTATAAATTACATCCTGTAGACAATAATGGGAAATTTTTCTAGTCCTTTAAATTTAGGAAAGCAGTGATTCAAAAGAACAATGAGCTTTTCGCAGAACAATATATGTTTGTGTTCCACCATTGGGAATAAATGGATAACAGAATGTTTTATCACAAAGGAATATAATAGGAATTTTAAAGGAAAGCTTTAGGATGAAATGCAATACATTTAATAACTGAATACAAAATACTTAAAAACGATAAAATAATTGATAAAATACAAATACTTTTTAAATTGAATTTGTTTCGAAAAATATAACTGTGAAATTAAAATAAAGTTAAAAAATTATTAAAAATTAAAAAAAAAAATTACTAAAAATAAAAATCGAAAATTACTAAAATTAAAAATCGAAAAATAACTAAAAAATTAAAATCGAAAAATTACTATGTTATTGAGAATTTTGTAGTATCAGGTTGTATCAAATGAAAAAAAAATGCAACAGCAAAATTTAAATTTCAAATTAAATAAATAAATAAATAAAACATTCAAAATTCTCATCAACTGATGATAAACACTACAGCCAGTCATTGGACATCAACGAAATATCTGTTTTTCGTATGAATTCGAATTTTCAGAACAACCTTAACTACTTCAGAATCATAACTATATCACTAATATTAAACATTTGTTTTAATTGTTCTTAAAAAAATCCTTTTATTTAAATTACCAAATATGGTAATCTGGTTTTTCTCAGCTAGAAATTCGATTCCCTACCGGACATCCAGGGCGGCCAGAGGGCCAATTGGCTAGCGCTCTGGCCGTTGCTTCATGTTCGAATCCTGGCGGTGGCACGGATGTTTGTTGGTGGTTCGGAATCCACCTTGCTTCAGCTCCCGGTCTAAATTAGCCTCAAGTGTGCACAAGATGACCGTAGAATGACAAACCAAACCTACCGGACTTCAGGTTCGACTTTCTATAGTGCCCTGACTCGTTATAATTTTTCATAGTTATTAATAACTTAGTTCATTTATCCATTACATATGTTTATTTATTTAGAATTAGATTTATAATTTTTTTATAAAGAATAAAACAATTTTTTTCCTATAAAAACTTATTTGTAACTTGCCTTCAATTTTTATAAATTTTTATCGAAAGACATATAAATGATAACATATACAAGTGGTTATCAAAATGGTGGCAACATCTTATAATTATAAGGAATCTTTTGCTAATATGTCATAGGACCGTCTTTGCCATGTATGCAGTTCGATTCGTCTGGAATCAAACCATACAAATGCTGAATAAGGTTTAGAGGAATATTGAACCATTCGTCATGGAGATATTGTGAAAGTTCCGGAGGATATCAATACACAAGTTTTCACTAGTGAGTTATAAAACTGTTAATTTTACTGGATGAGAATGACACCTTCTATTCATAGACTGTCCTTGCACATTATAGGCAGAATAATAAGCAATTTAAAAAATCGGAAAAAAATTTTTATTTTAATTTTTAAATTTAGTTTAATAGAAAATATAAATAATTAAAATTGTGAAGTTATTTTATACAGTGGGATTACAATTTGTCCGTTAAACCGGTAAGTCTTTCTAACATAAATTTCAGCAAATTAGGTGGGGGAAATTTCGATTTCACTTGCAAAATAAAGTTGGAAACATGATACAACTGCACCGTTCATTCTAAATTCGTTGAGCACGAGTTGAAATGCAAAGAATGCCATGGATCCTCTCTGCTGGCGTTTTAACCCATCTTTCTGCCACCCCACATAGAACGCTGCGATCTTGTCACAACAAGCAAAGTCGCCAAGCCAACTCAACCCCGTCATCACGCACCCCTTCTTCGCTCGGGGGCCATCCATAATAACGTAACGTAATTAAGTCATAATATGCTTCTGCTCCAGGAAATGACATTCCTGGCTGCAAGTGGAGGGAAAGAATCTTTTTCAATTAACGATTAGATTCCGGTCTTTTGAGTGGCTAAACGGAACGAAACGTTTGCCAGGGAGGAAATGTCCCCCGAACCCGCGGTGAATGAAGATCCGAATCCCCGAACCAAATGAAGATCCGATCTGAGGGATGTTTCAGACGATCAGGCTGATGACTAGTTTCATTTGGCTTCCCGATCTCCGGGGTATTTAAGAATTAATTGGCGACCGTCCACCCGCCAATAAGTAAGTGTATCGACACTGGCGTCCGTGGGTGTGCGCCAATAAAGGGAGATGGCCTTTTGTGGATGCCGCATTAAAAAAAGAACTCATCATGGACGGATGGTGGGCATTATACAATTCATAATATATTAAATTAAATGCTATTTTATAAATACTCTAAAATCTTATTTATTAATATCAAAATGTTAAAAAACTGTTTTGGTTTTTTTAATATTGGGTTGGTTCATAATTAACAGGCGTTTCTTTGACGTGCTATATTTTAATAAAAATTGACGATATTTTATAAATTTACGAATGAAAATATCCTTCTACTTTTAGATTATAAAAATGCGTGTCGATAATCATACTCATAATCGTCATATTTTGCTATACCACTTGGAGAAAGGATGGAAAACAGTGCAGCAACGAACTTTTCGATGAGGTTCGGCAATCAGCAGGGAATGTTTCAAATCTGGCTATACTACATTTGGAAGATAAGGCAGGAAGAGACCGATTATCGGATTTCGACGACAAGACACCCTTGGCAGCCGTGGAAGGCGACGAAGGCTTGATAACTTGAATGCGGGCCGAAAACTTCAATATGATCATTCAACCATCATTCGGCATCTCAAAAATTTTCAAAATGTATGGAAATAGGCTAGATGGATCCCCCACGAACTCAGCGACTACAATAAAGCCGAATGTGTCCGAATTTTCAGAGATTTGCTTCAACGAAACAAGCGGAGTACGTTTCTGAAGGATCTTGTCACTGTGGTTGAATCTTCAAAACTCTCCAAAGAAAGAAGGTCTGCGTTTCTCCAGGAGTTTCACCAAAAGGAATAATGATAGACTTGCACATAAGAAGGCAATGTGGTGTGTTTGATGGGACAGCAGCTGAATCATCCATTGGAAAATCATCTTAAACGGGATTTGTTATGGGCGGAACCCAACCCAAAAAATGAATATGAGTATGATTATCGACACGCATTTTTATAATCTAAAACTAGAAGGATATTTTCATTCATAAATATATAAAATAGTTTAAATTTTTATTAAAATATAGCACGCCTGATAATTATGCAACAACCTAATAATATAAATGAACAGTAAATGAAATGCCATTTGGTAAGATATATGTATAAATATTGCGTAACATTTTCATTCATTGAGTAATTATTCATTCTATATATTATTCTTGAGTAACTTTCATTCTATTCATTGAGTAACATTTTCAACTTATTCTGTAATTTCTTCTGTAAACTGACGTTATTAATTAACTTTTTCCGTTTATTGGTTTTATTGTGGGTCTTCTTTTTGTAGTACATGTTGCAGCAATTTTTGCACGGAAAGAGATATAACATTTCTGTTCCCAGGGAAAGGAATGCGCGTTCTTTAACAAGTGCGTAATAACAACCTATTATTCAAAACTGACAGCAGATGAGCAGTATCATGAATATTTATATACATGCAATTGGTGTTTTGTGCTAATAAGAACAACCTGTAAGCCATATGTGATAACAGATATTCAGTGTCATGGATAATGGGACATCATGAAATTAGCTATTGTCTGTGCGACCTTCACTGGTCGAAACAATTACAGACGGAATATGGTCTACGACATGAGTTGCTGCCCCGTGATTTGTGGTAGACCATGGGCTGAGGAAGTATCCACAACAATGATAAGTGAGGAAAGCTGACCACCTCCTCTCCTCTTGACGGATTTTCTTAAAAAGAGTTTTTGGAGAAGGGGAGAAGAGGTGTTCTGCGACAGATCGACCAGAAGTGTTGTTTTTTCTCTTTTTCTCTGAAGTGACTGAACAGTCCGAGATTCCGCCTGTTTACAAAGTGATCCCCTTGAGTTTACGTGTATCACGCCATGTAATAATTAAGGTTTGCCGCAGGCCGTGTGGATTAGATTCGTCGTAGATACGAGAAGTCTGAAAATCTCGAACAAAATCTAACTAATATTCACTTGTGTATTTAAATCACATCTTTTAAGTTTTTTTCATTTCTTTGCAAATAGAGTTCTGTATATATGAGTATAATACTTATAAATAAAAATTAAAGTGCTCCCATGAACCTGAAAGTGGCCCCTCTCCTTTCAAAAGATGTCACATTAATGCATAACATTGAGGTCTTATTCGATAATTCTTTTGCAGAGTATCTACAACAAATAATCACTGCAGTAAATTAAACTGGAAAACATATTTAAGTGATAAGGTTTGATGAAGGGGCCTGAGGGCCGAATGGCTAGCGCTCTGGCGTTCGGTACCACAGGTATCGGGTTCAAATCCCGGCCTTGCCCATGGGTGCTGTAGTGGTTCGGAATCCACTTTAAGCTGTAGGTCCCGGTCCTAATAGGATCCTACAGCGCTGCGGGAGGCATTGTTACTCCGCGTCCGTGGCTTACCATCAAGTTACACGCCCCCCTGGGTAATGCAAAGTGAGTAACATCTGTGCAGCCCTTATGGCGAAAGATCATGGTCTATTTGCCAGCTGCATTAGAAGGAAAAAAAAAAAGGTTTCATGAAACTTTTCCACATAATCTAAGGATAACATTATCCATGTTTGAACGTACTTTATTAAGGATGTTTGCAGAAATTGCTTGGAAATTGATTTTTCACAATTTAAATTTAACTACATATTTTTGTAGTGATTTAAATGGCGTATTAAGTTAATTGGCTCTGTATAAAATTTTGATAGAAATAAATAAATGTTTTATGTATTTTTAAAAAAATCACTGAAAGATAAATTTTGGAACATAGTTATCAATGTTATTTGTAAAATAAAATTAGTCTCTTTTTTTTTAAAGATGTTTTACATATTGGTGAATTAATGGTGTTAATTTGTGCAATATGCATTATGTGGTAGATTCCGCACTACACAACATACATTGACATGTGACAAGAGTCCAATTTCCAATAATTTTCAAACAAACAATTAAAAATATTAATTACACCGATTTTTTCTTATTAAAATATTTCTAAGTTTTTTTATTTCAATTAAAAAATTTATTCAAAACACTTTTCTGTCAAAAAAAATGCACTCGATTCCGAGTTCAATACAAAAATATAAAAAAAAATGCCTAATTACATAATGATTTCTATTTTTCCCAGGGTTTTAATGAATTTTCCCATTTATTAATTATTTCAAATGAGGGGTTTCTAAATAAAAACTGACACAAAAACTCACTATTCAATTCTGAAAAGGAAAAAAAAAAAAAAAAAATCAATTAATAACCTTGCATTTAAATATCCTTGGCACTACGTTAAAAAGCCATAGCTTTACTCAGAAGCAGAAAAAAAAAAATTATAATTTCTAAAGCAATGCATAATTCATCATACCACTTAGCCCAATTCGGATTTTTTTTTTTTTTCGAATAATTTTTTAATAACTATTGATGTTTTTATGGTTTAATGAAGCCTTACTACAGAGAAATGGAAAATTTAAATGGTTCGAATTTCGAACTTTAACTAATCTTAATTAATTTCATTTTCATAACGAAAGATCTTTCACTTAAATGTCTTTTTTCTGAATATATTTTCGATTTCTTTTTGTAAAAAAAAAAAAGACATACATTCTTTTATTATTAATTATTATGACCTTTGTAAGTCGTAGTTCCTGTAATAACACGCTTCTTTAAAAAAAAAAAGGTTTGTTTTTAAAAGAAATAAAAGCCAATATTGGTTTTTATTAATGGCTGTTACTTTATTTTAATCTTAATTGTGTTTCAAAATGTTAATGACTTTGTAAATGAAACTTTTTTTTATTATTTTTGTGGATCAATTACTCGGAAGATACTTTTTTTTTATGGTTTCATTACTTTTTCTGATATATTTTTGGATATTTTATCTGTTTTCTATCGTTAAAATAGGCACGAAAAATTGAATGAAATACTATATTATTTATTAAATGAATGCAGTAATTTTCCGATATTTAATAATTTAAATGTTTTAATTAGCAGATATGACCTGGCCATTTTCGGTATTGACAAATAATGTAATGTAGTATACTTAAACAAAATTTTATAAAAAATGCAGATATTCAATCAGTTATATAATTTGCTCTCCATTCAATTTCATATCCCTGCACAATTTTTGTCTGCTAAAAAAATCTAACTAATGTTCACTTTTTAGTGAATAAATAGTAAAATAGTAAATAATAAAATAAAACAATAAAATAGTAAATAAATATAACAATAAATGTGACTAGAGAAAAAAAAAAGATATTTAGTGAGTTATGACGTCATTTTATATTGGTAGGTGTTGTGTAGATGAATTGTGGGCAATTTATCTATGAAGAGTTATGGTTTTATTTATTTAATATTAAAAACAATTATTTCGTGATTTTTTTTTATTTGTAAATTTATATGTTATTTATGCACTTAAATACTATTGTAAATTTTAATAATGATATTTATATATGTTATTAATGCTATTTGTAAAATAAAATTAGTTGCTAGTTTTTACATATTGGTGAATTAATGGTGTTAATTTGCATTATGTGGTAGATTCCGCACTATACACAACATACATTGATACGTGATAAGAGTCCCATTTCCAATCATTCTAAAACAAGAATTAAAAGTATTAATTACGCCATTTTTTTATTAAAATTGCTTTTAAAATTTTAGATTTTAATTAAAAATTTATTCAAAACACTTTTCTGAATAAAAAAAATGCACTCGATTCCGAATTCAATATAAAAAAAAAATATCTAATTATATAATGTTTCCTATTTTTCCCAGGCTTTTAATGAATTTTCCCATTAATTAATTATTTCAAACGAGGGGTTTCCAAATAAAAACTGACACAAAAACTCATTACTCGTATCTGGAAAGAAGAAAAAAATCAATTAATAAGCTTTCATTTAAATATCTATGTCACTACGTTAAAAAGCCATAGCTTTACTCAGAAAGAGAGAAAAATTATAATTTCTAAAGCAATGCATAATTCAACTTACCACTTAGCCCAATTCGGGTTTTTTTTTTTTTTCGAATTATTTTTAATAACTTTTAGATATTTTTGAGGTTTAATGAATCCCCATTACAGAGAAAAAGAAAAATTTAAATTCGAATTTCAAACTTTAACCAATCTTAACTAATTTCATTTTCATTAAGAAAGATCTTTCACTTAAAAGTCTTTTTCTGAATATATTTTCATTTTCTTTTTTTTTGTAAAAAAGACACGCCTTCTTTTATTATTATTATTTATTACGACATTTGCAAGTCGTAATACATGTAATAACACGCTTCTTGTAAAAAAAAAAAATGTTTGTTTTTAAAAGAAATATTAGCCAATTTTGCTTGTATTATTGGCTGTTTCTTTATTTTAACCATAACTGTGTTTCAAAATGTAAATGACTTTGTAAATGAAACTTTTTTTAATTATTATTGTGGATCAATTACTTGGAAGACATTTTTTTTCATGGTTTCAATTTTCTTTTTCTAATACATTTTTGGATATTTTATATGCTTTCTATCGTTAACACAGGCATAGAAAATTGAATGAAATACTAGATTACTTATTAAATGAGTGTAGTAATTTTTCGAAGATTAATAATTTTAATGATTTAATTAGCAGATATGACCTGGCCATTTTCGGTATTGGCAAATAACATAATGAAGCTTACTTTAACAAGTTTTTATGAAAAAATGAAAATATTCATTCAGTTATATGATTTTATATCTCTGCACAATTTTGTCAATTTTTGTGTGGAAAAAAATGTAACTAATTTTCACTTTTAAGTGACTATTAGTTAAATACATAAAGTAATAATGTATTTCGGATATTTAATCGATAAACACTTTAAATCATTTATAAAAAGTTCTGAATTAATAAAAATATAGCAAATAAATAAAATACTAAATGGGACTAGAAAATATTTAAAAAAAGAATATTTAGAGACCTATGAGGTCATTTTCTATTGATAGTTGTTGCGTAGACGAATGGTGGGCAATTTAACTATGAAGAGTTATGCTTTTTATTTATTTAAAATTAAATAAAGTTTTTCGTGATTTTTTTTTTTTTGACAACGCATTAGATAAAAAATAAAGAGCTGAGAGAAAAAAAAATGCTTTATTAAGTATTGTAGTTTTAAAACGCCTGATTAGTGGGCCTGTGGCAACATGCGCCGCTGGTGAACATAAGGGTAGAGGTTTCAATCCTCTGGTGACTTTGCTGTAAACAATGTTTCAAAAAACGAAGAGACAAGATGACGTTTGTGCTGGCATTTCATCTGAACAGCATCTTGCCTCGTGAGTTGGACTATTACTACACTACGCCACATTACTGTGCCTAGAGCTGAGTTGTCCCTTTACAGTTTTTTGAATGATGTGGGTGAGAAGAAGTCTTATTGGGCTCTGTGACGCTATATGGCCTTATGAGACCCGAACCTACCGCTTAAAGTGGATTCCGAACCACTACAAACACTTATGAAACCGCCGGGATTCGAACAAGAAACCAGTGGTACTGAGTGCCAGAGCGCTAGCCACACGGCCATCTGGCCCCCATCGTGTGTTGGACTACCTGCTGGGAATTTTCCGGTTTTTCTCTCATACGATGCACAAATGTGGTGTAGTTCCTCCCTAAAAAATCTCCTGAAGGCATTGCCCTCTTTCTTCAGCGACTCGGGGCAGAAGTCAGACTTCTACCAACGGGTGCTCCATCAAAACAGAAGCTGCACCCCTCTTCTCTCCTTCCATCAGGGATATGACAACGACATACACATTTTTCTATTTATATATAAATAGATAGATAAATGAGTTATTTTATGCTAACCCTAAAACTAATCTTTACATGCTAATCTGGTCTTTAAACAATAAATACTTTATAATTTTATCAACTATATCCCTTTCGTAAATGGAAGGAAAAGCATTGTTTCTTACGATATTTTTAAGAATAATTGCAAATGAATCTTGAAGTAATGTTTTAGTAGTAAAATAAATATAATCTTGAGTAGCTACTTTAGTAATGAAATAATTTAAAATCATAATTATATTGTGCAGAAAACCATTTATTTAATGGGAATTAACCTTATGTAATATAAAACTGTTATTTAATCATAAATAAGAGTAATTATTTAAATTACTAGCATTTTATTAAATTACTAAAGCAGCTGCTTCAAGTTATCTGAAAATTACAGAGATAATAACTCAACAAAGTAGTTAGAAAAATTAAGCGATTAAATTTTTCGTTAACTAAATATTTAGAAACTACTACTTCTTATCCCACTTGGTAGACAGCAACATCCAGACTAGGTCCAGAACCCGCATGGTCTCATGGATGGAGAAAAGGGGGCAACTTCTGTTGTCATGAGCCCAGTAGATAGAAGTTTGACTTGGCTCCGTGACGCTGAAGAAGGAGGTCAGTGCCTATAGGGAGGACTTTTAAGGGGGAACTACCCTGTCTTTGCGTATCGTATGGGAGAAAACCAGAAAACTCCCACCAAGTAATCCGACTTTACATTTGATAAAAAAATGGCATAGAATACATTTGAATTTTTAATGGTGACTTTTAAATAAAAAATGATACCAAACTACAAGAATTTATTACAAAGGCAAATGATTATTTTTTTTTATCCCACTGGGTCGACAGTGACATATAAACCTGTGTGGTTTCATGGATTCTGTTATAATGGAGCACCCTTAGGTAGAAGTTCGACTTGACTTCGTGTCGCTGGAGAAGGAGGGTAGTTCCTTCCGGGACAACTTTTAGGGGGAACTACCCCGCATGTGCGTATCATACGGAGAAAATCCGGAAAACTCTCACAGTGTAGTCCAGCTAACGAAGCAAGAAGTTTAACATCCCAAACGCAATTGAGTCTCTTCATTTTTTGAAACAGTGTCTACAACAAAGCCGCCAGCTGATGGAACCTCAGTCCTAATGCTCAACAGAGGCGCAGAATGTACAACTTTTGAATTTTACGAAACATACGTTAATAGCTAAGTATGTGTTACAGAGAAATGAGGGCTCCCCAACATCATCATTTCTGTATAATAAATATATATTATAGAGAAATATACATAGCGAACATAAATATATATTATATTATATCAATATGTGTTATGGAGGGGCCTGAATGGCCGAGTGGCTAGCGCTCGGTACCACAGATTTCGGGTGCCATGGATGTTTGTAGTGGTTCGAATCCACTTTAAGCCGTAGGTCTCGGTTTAACAGCAGCGTTGAGGGGGTTATTGTTACCTCGCGTCCGTAGCTTATCTTCAAGCTACATGCACCTCCTGGGTAGTGCTAAGTGAATAACGTCGATTCAGCGCTTGCCTTAAGGCGTCCAAGACAGCTGTCTAAGTGTTTGTCAGCTGCATTAGACCAAAGCAAATATGCGTTACGTAAAATGACGGCTCCATTGCAAAATGCACTAGTTTTGAGTTTCGAGAAATGTTAATTTAGAACACAGTGATTTAAGAGATAAACCTAATTCTAAAGCCTCTTTATCCAACTTCGGAAATTTAATTTCATTTTTGAATAAATTAGTAGTTAATTTTAACTACGTAATTAATGTTTCATTTCATTTACGGAGCCCGACTCGCGGCGCACATTGCCACTGAGCTGCGAGTTGGGCTCGGTAAAATTTTATATATAGTATATGATTATAAAAATCATGCGCTTAGCAAATGCACATTTAAAAAATAATATTAATTAGTAACTCAATAAAAACTGTTTTTTTACACATTTACTTCTTTTTTGTTATCATTTTTCTAAAAAAATTATTTTATATATTTTTCTAACATAAATATTTATTGCTACCTTCAAGAAGAACTCTAAAACAACGAGTTAAAAATATACATATAAAAAAAATTTGATTATTTAAATGCAGAAGAAAGAAATGTTACCAAATGATTGCAAAAAGAATGTCTTAAGCCTAATAATAAATATTCGTTGCTTAATCTTCATTGCTGCCGGCTATCTTTCCCTTCATCGTATCAGTTAAAAATCTCTATTTGCATTTTGATTTAGGGTCCCTTGAAAAGGTATGCCAGTGCTTAAACATTTACTTTTACTGTTACAAAAAGAAAGAAATGAAACAAATATTAAGAAAGTCTATCGCCTCGGGCCAATTTGGTTTTTTTTTTTAAGGAGGCTGGCATTAAATGTCAAAAATATTTCAACTGTTTTGAATAAGCTAGATGAATGCAAAAATTTGGGAAATGAAGTTGTTCTGAATTGCTTATAATTCCCAAATCCTTATATGTATCATATTTATTTTTGAGTACTTTTTATATACATAACAATTGCCATACATCCATAATTTTTATTTTTGTTAAAAACGAAGGAAAAAAAATAAATAAAAAATGAATGAAAGTTAATAAAAATTATTTATTAACTTTTATTTTTTATTAAATACATTTTGGTTCAATTTGTTTCATTATTAAAAATCATCCTGCACACTATGAGGAATTCTGACAGAATTCAACTAAATGTTTTATAAAATATAAAACCCTGTATTAACCACATCATTACCGAAAATTTTTTTTTATCTGTAATTAAACTGACTTGTTTACAACAAATAACAAGTTCATTGATATTGTCAGATCAAAACATTTTTGAAACTGAGAAATAGAAATGCAATATATATTGTAGACAGTTTTCATAAAAATTCCTAATATCAAAAGTATTGAATTCTAAGAAGAATAATTTAAATAAAAAAATTTATAAACATGGAACAATTTAAATAAAATTTATATATATTTTCCATGTATGTTCAATCAGTAATTCAACATATCAACAATGAAAATAATGATTTATCATATGTCTCCAGAAGAGCACATGATATCCGTAATCATTGTAAAGAATAATACATTACATCTGGTCATACAAATCGAACTTATACACATTTGTATATTGTAAGGAACAAAATACAGAAAATTCGTACTAGCCAGTGTGGATGGTAGCAAGGCATTCTGTTGTAGTCTGAAAATTTGTAATGACATTAAAATTACTTATTTTTAAAATCATTGATAACAATACCTGTGTCTTAATCTCGAATTTGAACGGAAGGAAATTCATAGGTAACTACTTCTCACTTACTTGCTGTATATGGGGCCCAAAATCAATCAATTAATTAACGTCCCAAATATCCATGCAAGAATATCACATTTGTCTTGATTGTCATTGAATTTCTTTCTTTCTGAAAGCTGCCTTGGAATGCATCCCCACCTATGGATTCTAGAACTCCATAAATCCACATCTTCACATTATTTTAGGACAATGAGGGGGTCTCGATTATCCATGGATGATGAAAGAGTCATGTCCACTTGAGTAGGTCAAACTCATCATGCTCACCATCAATGGGAATCAAATTTCATGAATTCTCCTGATCACTTTTCCACAAGACATCCGAGTGATGTCGAATTGCCATTTATGATTATTAATTCTTGTCACTTAACTCGATCAAGACATCATGCTCGCCACCAATGAATAATTTAATTACCTGTTCCCTCAAGTGGTGTCCACTTGAGTTGATCAAACTCATCATGTTCGCTGCAAATTGGGAATCGAATTTCATCTACTCCTCTACATCGAACTACATCTACTCATCTACATCTACTTTATCTACTCATCTACTTCAAATCGGGCATCGAATTTTACCGATTTTCCATTTATGATTATAAAGACATGTCCACTTGAGTTATTCGAAACATCATATTCTCCATTAATGGAGAATCGAATTTCATCCATTCTCCTGATCACTTTACCACAGTACCTCGAGTGGTGTGGATTTCTCCATTGCTGATGTACACTTGAATCGATCCAACTCATCATGCTCGCTACCAATTGGGAATCGAATTTTATCCATTCATCTGTTCACATTACCACAGGACATTAAACGGTACGGAGTTTTCATTGATAATGATAATGTTACTGATTTCTTCAAATTCATCAAGCTCGCCATCAATGCAGAATTGAATTTCACCCGTTCATTTACTCACTAATGCAGCATAACTAGGGAGTCGATTATCCATTGATTATTCTATCCACTTGAGTCGATCAAACTCCCCAAACTCGGCATCCATGAAGAATCGAATTTCACCCGTTCATTTACTCACTAATGCAGCATAACTAGGGAGTCGATTATCCATTGATTATTCTTTCCACTTGAGTCGATCAAACTCCCCAAACTCGGCATCCACGAAGAATCGAATTTCACCCGTTCATTTACTCACTAATGCAGCATAACTAGGGGAGTCGATTATCCATTGATTATTCTTTTCCACTTGAGTCGATCAAACTCCCCAAACTCGGCATCCACGAAGAATCGAATTTCACCCGTTCATTTACTCACTAATGCAGCATAACTAGGGGAGTCGATTATCCATTATTCTATCCACTTGAGTCGATCAAACTCCCCAAACTCGGCATCCACGAAGAATCGAATTTCACCCGTTCATTTACCTAATGCAGCATAACTAGGGGGAGTCGATTATCCATTGATTATTCTTTCCACTTGAGTCGATCAAACTCCCCAAACTCGGCATCCATTCGAATTTCACCCGTTCATTTACTCACTGCATAACTACCATTGATTATTCTTTCCACTTGAGTCGATCAAACTCCCCAAACTCGGCATCCACGAAGAATCTTTCATTTACTCACTAATGCAGCATAACTAGAGTCGATTATCCATTGATTATTCTTTCCACTTGAGTCGATCAAACTCCCCAAACTCGGCATCCACGAAGAATCGAATTTCACCGTTCATTTACTCACTAATGCAGCATAACTAGGGGAGTCGATATCCATTGATTATTCTATCCACTTGAGTCGATCAAACTCCCCAAACTCGGCATCCACGAAGAATCGAAATTTCACCCGTTCATTTACTCACTAATGCAGCATAACTTCGATTATCCATTGATTATTCTTTCCACTTGAGTGATCAAACTCCCCAAACTCGGCATCCACGAAGAATCGAATTTCACCCATTCATTTACTCACTAATGCAGCATAACTAGGGAGTCGATTATCCATTGCTTATTCTATCCATTGATCAAACTCCCCAAACTCGGCATCCATGAAGAATCGAACTTTATCCATCCACCTGTTCATATTACCGTAGGATACCGAATGATGCTGACTGTCCATTGTTTTTTATGACACCATGCTCACTTGTTTCGGTCAGACTCATCATGAAAACTAGTAATATAAAAATACCAAAAATTATGTAAGCATTTTCAAATGTGTCCGGAATATTCGATTTTAATTCCATCCTCCTTGACGTCTCTGAATTTATTAGATAATGCCATTTTCCATGCTATGAAAATGTCTTCTTTGGGGGTAAAGAAAAGTATCATAAATTTTCAGTCCGAAGTTCCTTCAGTCTCTTGTCGTATTTCGAATTCGATTTCTTTAGCAGGAAAACCTTACCACTAGGCCATCTAAAATTGAACATATTTCTTTGAACATAATTCTTTTTAATTTAGTGTCTTTTATTAACAAACAAAAAATATAGCGAGAGCAAATGCAAGAATATCTCATTTGCTATTATGACTGTCATCCAGTAACAATGTTTCTTAAAGCAATGGCTATATGCAAAGTTTAGAAATAATTTTGTTTCTTCACTTGCTCGCACTGTCACAGGATATCATGCGACGCTGATTATCCGATGATGATGATAAAAGTTATGAACACTTTTCATGTTCGCCACCAATGAGGATCGAGTTTCATTTATTCATTTGCTCGCATTATCACAGGATAGCAAGCGACGCTGATTGTCCATTGACAATTGTAATGCCATGCTGGACATGAATCGGTCAGACACCATGGAAGTAAGTTTGCCATTCACTAAGGAATGCTAGATTTCCTTTAGTCACTACAAATCGGAGACTACGATTTCAATAAGGACTAACATATGTGTTTTTTTCAAATCTCTTTCTTCTGAATTTTTCTGGCTTATAAAATTGTCTTCAACGTGAACAAAAGAAACGGTTTTCTTTATCGCATTTCGAATCAGGCTTCTCATTAAGAAACGTCAAACGTTAACTGCTTGGTGACTGACTATCCATTTAAATTAATAAACTGTTCTTTATGCACGCTAAAGCTATATCTTAAGGAGTCTATAATTAACAAAACGAAAAAATTCTTATTTTGAAATATAATTCTTTGCATGTTATCGTTTTTGCCAAGAAATCTGATTCGAGAAAAGTAATTAGAATAAGACATCAATTAATTCGATTCTTTTTGGCCATTCATTAGTGCACTAATTTTTGCGCGAGATCCCAAAAACTCGAAAACTGAGATCAGCGCATCTTCAGCAAAGCACAGAAAAAGTATTTCAACAGCAGTCATTTATTAATTTTACCTTGTTAGGATCCCTTCAGTTAATTGGAGAAAGCATGACTTGAAATAAAGGTGAAAACCAGTCCAGAGTTTTTATCCAGAAACTCAGTTTTAAGTAGTTTTGCAAACTGACATCGGTACAAACAGTGCAGCTTCTTAATAGGATATTAATTTGCGAAAAAAATGTTTAATTAAAACTGTCACGAATCTGAATTATTTCCATCTATTGTCTGTATAATTATGCTGAAAATGTTCATTGTTGGTGAGGGAAAAATAATAACAAGCAAAGCATTTTTTTTCCTCTTCATTTTCGTCCCTCTTAATGTTTTAAGAGTGTCTTGCAGTTGAGTATCTTTCAAATGTTTTGTTTCCAGAGCTTCAAACATTAATTATAGTAATTAGCAATGAAAAAGTTTTCGACATCAGATCACATCGAAAAGAATTATTTATTACGGTTAATTAGTACTGACTTTTTACTCTTCATATAGAATAGAACAACAGATTTTGACCCAAGTTTTATTATGTGTCTTTATTTAAAATTATAAAAAAACATATATATGAGAATAATTTATTAATTTATTAGATAACCCCTATAAAATGTCAGACTACCTTCAGTCACTATTTATTGACTAGATACAAAAATCTGAAAAAAGTATGAAACGTATATAGATAAACACTAATTTAAGTTTATTAGTGTTTATCTATATAGTTTGCTTCATAGTTTCATTTCTATATATATTTCCTCAAATACATATAATTGGACTTTAGATTATATGTTCTTAAAAGATTTTCACTTTTAAATCACACTTTTATTTTATTACATTCATTTTTTTGTGAAATAAATTGCACATGTAATAATATACACGGTGATTATGATTAAAGAACCACTTTCAAAATGCTGTAAAAAAAAAGAAACACTCTTCCCAATGAGTTCAAATTTGGATTGAAGATACTACATTTCGTGCTTGTGTTGTTTAGCATATTTTTCTTTCTCTATTCAATTTTCAATTATAATACATATATATCTTTCTGACTAACTGTCCTGAATTACATACATCTATGTATTGAAATTCTAAGAAAATTACAATTAGTCGATACCACTGCCCTCCAGCTTTTTGTCTCTAAATTCACTGAACGCAATTCATGCCACAACAGGATTCGAGTCGTTCTCTTTCATGATTAATTACTAAATCTCTGTCAAAATAATGTGTTGATAAAATCTTGTTTTAATCATTAATATAAGTAAATCTAGAAATATTAATGTGATTACAAAAATTTATTTATTTTTTTAACTAAAAGGCATAATGGATAAAAGGACTGAGTTCTTTATCGTATGCTTTATAAGCTATTATATCTATGAGGTTCAGTAGCAAATTTAGTGCAACAAAAAATATTGCGTTGGTAAATATTTTATAGAAAAAGGAGTATAAAATAAAATTTTACTGTTTTGATATATAAAAAAAAAAAATCCAATGGTAATACGTTTATCTTAATATATCGTTATACGTTAAATCTTAATTATTGAACAATTTAATATCTTATTGTAATTACTTGAATAAACCAAAGATGACATTATTAAAAAATTTTAGGTAATCCGAATATCTTCCTATTTTAATTACGCTTCTTTTCCAATTAATTATTGATAATTAACAAAAATTTTAAATGTCTTTTTTTTTTTTTATTTTAATATTTTTTTCCTGTCTGCCTTTTTTTAAAAAGTAATTAAGCTAAGTAAATCTGTATTCCATGGTTCTGTTTAATTATATCTGAAAACATGATTACTTTTCAATGAAAGAAATTTTAATGATGTTCGTCTATGTTTTTTTTTTTTTAACAAATTCGAATTGTGTGGTACGTAATCAACATTTTATGATCCATTCCTTAGAATTCACATTTTGCGAAATGCAATATAAAAAAATTGCAAAAAAAAAAATCACAACCAGTGAGATTTTTTGTAGTATTAATAAGCAATTTTTGTATCAGTATTGTAACACACATACCCAACTTGGCTTGAAAAGGAATAACTATGTCATTTCCTTGTTTTTAGTTATTTTCATTGCAGTTTTAATAAAAAAAAAAATATTACAAGCTTAAAAGTGTTTTACAAGCTTCAGTTTTTGTTTTAAATATTTTTTTTTTTCGTTGTACCTTGATGAGATTCGTAATCCACTTATGTACATTGGAACAGCCCACTGAATGGTGGTGAGGTCAGGAAATTGTCTTCCAGGAGGCCTTTAATGTTTGTTTGTTTGGTTTGTCGCTCTACTGTCATCTTGTGCACACTTTAGGCTAAATAGACTGGGACCTTCAGTGTAACGTGGATTCCGAACCCCCAACAAACATCCATAAGTTCTTTAAAGAGTAATTCCCCCTCATTTCAATACCATATGGAAGAAAACTCAGAAAATTCAGCTGATTATATACGCGAGAAATTTTTTCACAAGTTTTCCTATCATCTAAGATTGCTCCTCGTTTCTGGTAGCAATGACTGTCATGACAGCCTTCCTTTAATTGGCAATTCATATCATTATTAAATATCATATGGGAGAAAATTCAAAAAAATTCAACTGACTACATATGCGAGAAAATATTTCTACAAGTTTTCCTATCGCCTGCAGTGTTCTTCATTTGTGAAGCAATGTCTCTCACGATAGGCATTCAATATTGGTGATTCATGTCATTATTAAATATCCTAATTGAGAAAATTCAGTTGACTACATATGAGAGAAACTTTTACACAAGTTTGGCTCTTCCGGAAGCACTGACTGTCATGATAACCATCCCATAATTGGTGATTCATGTCATTATTAAATATCCTAATTGAGAAATTTCAGTTGACTACATATGCGAGAAACTTTTACACAAGTTTGCCTATTACCTGCAGTGTTTCTCTCTTCCGAAACTGACTGTCAGATAACCATCCCATAATTGGTGATTCATGTCATTATTAAATATCTAAGAGAAAATTCAGTTGACTACATATGCCTTTTACACAAGTGTGCCTATTACCTGCAGTGTTTCTCTCTTCCGGAAGCACTGACTGTCATGATAACCATCCCATAATTGATGATTCATGTCATTATTAAATATCCTAATTGAGAAAATTCAGTTGACTACATATGCGAGAAACTTTTACACCAGTTTGCCTATTACCTGCAGTGTTTCTCTCTTCCGGAAGCACTGACTGTCATGATAACCATCCCATAATTGGTGATTCATGTCATTATTAAATATCCTAATTGAGAAAATTCAGTTGACTACATATGCGAGAAACTTTTACACAAATATTACCTGCAGTGTTTCTCTCTTCCGGAAGCACTGACTGTCATGATAACCATCCCATAATTGGTGATTCATGTCATTATTAAATACCATATGGGAGAAAATCAGAAAAATGAACTGATTACATATGCGAGAAACTTTGCCTCTAGTTTTCCTATCACCTGCAATGTTCCTCGCTTTTTTGGAAGCAATGATTGTCATGATAGCCTTCCTTTAATTAATGATTCATGTCAATTTAATATCGACTCACTAATAACGAATAAATGAAAAGGGCATGCAACATTCAACGCAATGGTATGCAACGGTCCCCAAGTATTAAGTATTTGAACCAAGGAAGCGATGTAACGAGTGGCCTCGTCTTATTTATGCAAGAATGAATGACTTGAGGCGAAGAGGTTAATATGCATTTCGGACTCAAGCAGGCAGATGGTTATTCGCCTGTCGAAATTAAAACAAGTGAATTTTTAAATTGAATGAAACTGGACTATTCCTTCCTTTTAAGAATTTATTGTTCTTAAACAATGGAATTATTAAAACTGTTATGGCATAGGGATTGAAATCTTATCTAATATTGAAATAGAGTGGTTGCAAATAAGCGAAATAAGTCAAGACGGTTTGCGGAATGAGTCAAGACGACTTTTTGCAAAAAAAAAATGTACATATTTTCTGTTAAAAATGGAAAAATTTACTGCATCAGCATCGAATGAAAAATGCAAAAGTATTCTTCAATTTTGGAGAAAAAATTTATTTCGAGACGAAATAAAATAATAAAACTCAGCACAACTGTCCTACAAAATAAAAAGTATATTTTTCTAAACATTACATTTGTTAACATATTTCATTTTTGCATTTCTCACAATCTATTTAATACTTATTTATTGTGAACACGGAGCACCACAATCAGCTTGAATTGCTGTGTGAGCGTCTTTTTACATGATTTTTACAATTTAAATAATGTGAAATGATGGAAACAAAAGCTGTAAGTAAAATAATTTTTAAGTAAAATTAACATTTCATTTTAAAAATCTACTCAAAGTCAATGACTTAAAACTAAGTAGTGGGCTAGTGGGATACCTTTGAATTAGCCGGTGAGGAAGGTTGCAGTTACTGCTTTCAGAAATTAAGAGACTCAATGGCATTTCTGGCAATGGGTTTAAGTATGCTACGTTTTCTTATGCAAAAAATTGCGCCCAAAAGTGACCATGGAAAGTTGTGCCTTTGCCTTTGTAGCTCGGCAGCACTCTGTTTTTGATATATATCAGTGGAATACAACGTCACTGATGTTTTGAAAAATATTCTGCAAATGAAATACACTGAATATTTTGATATGACTTTGATTTATTTCATAATTATTGCATAGAGATCCACAAGTACAGCGTACCACATATACTAATATCAAATTATTGCATATCAACACATACTGCATTACGTTACCACACTGCATAACTGAACGAGAAAAATTGTATGTATTGAAAATACTTTGGATTTATTGAAAAAAAAAAAGTCTAACTAAAAATGAGTCTAATCTCTAAGTGTTTTCATACACGGAATCTTTCTTTTATGCAGTGTGGTAAATGTGGTAAAGTAACTCATTACGTGTTAATATGTAATAATTATCAAAGTCATATCAATATATTCAGTATATTTCACTTGCAGAATATTCAAAATATAAAATGCTAAACAAAAATCTGGTAAAACTTCAACAACGCGCGATTCAAATCTAATTTTAATCCATAAATGAATACCAAATTTCCTCCACGTGCATAGACATATCAAAGCCCCCAGTCCCCTTTACATTCCCCTCCCCACTCAAGAGCACACCCCCTTTCCCAGGGATCCTCATCTATTTTGTTCCAAGGTTCCATGATTAGTTGAACCAACAGATGTCGAAGTCACTTGATTGGGGGGTGAAGCTCGGACAAACCACAACAAAGCCTGTTCAAAAAATCCGTGCAATTGGAAATTTCCAATTATGAATCTCCCCACTGGAATGCATCGAAATATTCATGACAGCGGAAGATGTGATGGGGGATGACCTTCGAAGATTCAGTCGTGGCGGCTCTTTCGTGCTTTCGCTGACATTGATTGCCGCGGCGGTTGGAGAAGGCTGCGTTTCCGCAGTCATCGTGTTCTCATTAAAACGACATATGATTCCTCCTCGTTTTGGACAGATTGGGAATTAAATTCAGTCTATAAGGGGGAGAGGGGATGGATTCTTTGTTATTTTAATAAATGTAAGGAGGGAGTTTCATTTGGTTTGTTGTGGTCTCGAATTTCGTGAGACAGACTTCGTTTACTAATAGTCAGATGTAAAAATTAAGGAATCGTTAATATTAATGAATATGTATAAATAACAGATCAACGCTTATCAATGATGCTTTATCTTCAAAATGTATAGATATATATAATTCAGAACTAAATATATACATAATTGAATATATTTTAAGCATATATTTAACATAATATATTTTAACATATTTTTATTCGGTTATAAATCAATTTTTATAGTATATTTCCTTGATTAGGGTTAATGTGAATTATATAATTTTCGGCAACGAATATGAATATGTTTCGTTTAATTTGAATATTTTCCGTTTTTTTTTCAAATATGGTTTCAAATATTTGAACTTTTCTATACATATAAATTCTCGCTCTCGGTGTCACAGGTTTCTGCTTCGAATCAATCTGTGACAGGGATATTTGTAGCCGTTCCGAATCCAGTTTAAGCCGTAGGCCCCGGTCTAATATAACTGTACAGCATTGGACGTAGGTCTGACAACATTACTATGTAAAAAAAACATGTGTAAAATCATTGTCCCACCATGGGCTGTAGTGCCAGGGAGTTAAATATATAAAAGATCTGGTGCCCGAGACACTGGTGCTCAGACCGACAGGTTTCGGTTAGTATCCCGACGGTGTCGTGGATATTTACACTGATTCTTAATCCACTTTAAACAGTAGGCTGGAAACTTTGTGGCATAGTGGTTAAATACGTCTCCCGCAGAATTCGTGAGTTCAATTCTGGAACCGTTGGCTGGGCGCAGGGCTAACAATCCTATCTTGTAAAAAGGAAAAACATCTCATATTTCAGAATATGCTAGAAGACAGAAATTTTTGGTCTACCATGAGAGCTGTCGCGTATATATATCTATACAAGGAACTTGTTTATTAGACAAACAAACCTTAATAAAATTTCCTCATTAGATACTTATAAGAATTTATAAATATTATCAATATTAATTAGAATATTTCATCACTTTCCCTGCACAAATATTTAAATAATGTGCTCTTAATTATTTTGCTTTTTAAAATACATCAGAAATGAAATGGCCACTAAATAAAGATTATTTTTCATCAGCGGCTGAGCTAACCGTGCTATGAATTCCTGAGATAAAGTTTCAGTTCAAAATTCACATATCAAAATTTGTAGCAAGATTCAAAATATTAATTTATTAACAATATTCAATATAAAAAATTTCAAAATTATTTGTATTTTTATTTGTGGTTTAAAATGATTTAAAATTTGATGTAGTATTTTTTTTTTCATTCTGCTTCATTTAAATGCTTCAAAATAACTCGCTTTTAAACTTTTGGTAATGGATGCCTTATAGTTGTTATTTTGTAGCACAGAAAATATGCAGCCACATTTAAATCCATATTCATCTTAAATTTGTAATTAATATGCAATATTATCATTATTTGAATATATTTAAACGTTAAGCATATTTCTATCTAGTATTACATTTCAGGTATATATACTCACCGAATTTGAAGAAAATAATTTTATTAACATTTCAATCATTAAATTTACTAACAATTTAAAATTAAATTTATTTATATTTGATATAGGTTATATTTAAATACTTAAAAGTGAATTTTTAAACCTTATTTTAACAAATGTTTAATGTGTTCGTTGTAATTTTATTGCTTGAAAAAATATCCACTCACTTCTAAATCCATATTCAATTTGAATGTGGAATGAATGTCATCTATATCCATACTCATCTTAAATACCATCTATGTACGCTTAAATGTTGAAGATAATATGCCAGCTGGTATATCGACGCGGAATGGAAGAGACGTTTGAGAATTTATATTAACGGTTCAGATTTTAACTGATATGGAGGCAATTCCGATGTAACTAACGCAACTCAAACATCGGAGTTCTGACGGCCAATACCACATCGGACATTGATGCCTGAAGTTGCGCGTCGATTTTCATTAGGCCGCAATCCTTCGCATGGCTTTGATTAGATTGGTGCATTCGGGATTGCGTCCATCCTGTCAATACGGTGTGCGGGAAATTTGATTTAAATTGAATGGGGGATGCTTTCTTTTAGCAATTCGAAATCGAACACAACCAGCTTTAATTGTAACTGTATGAGAAATTTGTTTGTTAAAAAAGTGTCCTACTAAAACTTTATCTGTATAAAATTCTTATTTGAATTGTTTTAGAGGTCATCGGTTTGAGCATGGAACAATTCACAGCTGATGCAGCAATGGGTTGTAAAGTGGGAGGAGGTCGTTAGGTGATGTAAAAGAGGCAGCAACTTTGTGGAAGATTCTGAGATGGTGTTAGGAAATTGGAGAAATGATTTGCTGTTATTATAATAATTGCAAATTTTTATTTAATTTTAATTTTTTATTTATTTGTTCAGTATAGAATTCAGCATGTTTTTTAATATATATATAATAACCAGATTAACTGTCTGTACGTTGCCAGCTGCATTAGAACAACAAATATGGTTACCTTATTCAATGTCAAAAAGACTTTAAAATAAAACGATTCGATGTAGACAAGCACAAGTAAACTGCGTCGATTGTTACATTTTTCTAGATTTCGAAGCAATCTAAAATAAATAAGATTAGATTTCAACAATAGTCTTACAAAAGGCTTGAAATATTATTTAAAGCTCATACCTATTATAAAATTCCATCATTCTTATTTCATTGCCAATTGAATCCATTTTTTTTTCCTGGCCCAATAAACAAACAAAAATACCAAGCATCTCAGAAAAAGAATCCAACAGTTGATTTCGCGTTCACAAAACAGATCTTTACTAATGCATACATACAGCGGATATAACGGATTACTCCAAAAAGATCGACTCATGAACAACAGCGTTTGCTGATCAGATCCAAACAGGGCTTCATTTCTTCTGGGATTCAGCTGCTTTAAAGGACAGAAGATCAAACAGAGGGGGTTAAGAAACAACACAAATGGAATAGTGCAGAAGAAGGAGAAAGAAATCAGAAATGTCAACTCACTAGGTGGATGAAAAGGGATAAAAGTCAAACACTTGTTTTTTGAAGCAGATGACAGGCGGGGGATAAAAATGAAGGCCTGTTTAGATTTATTTCAGTTGGTGGTGTTATTTATTCAGCGATTTTCCCAGCGGGTGCAGCTGCTGCTTGCTCGAATCCAGCTGTCCAGAACTCTTTGGAACAAAAGAACCCTCGTTCGGACCTTTCGGAGACGTTTGCTCCATGCAGTAGAGGGGCTACTGTCAATATTAGAATTTGTTTTTAAAAGAATGTCGAAGGCATAACTACAAGTCTTTGATTGTTTGTTTTCCTCTACATTATATTACTGATTCGATAAGCAAGATTCCAACATTTGTTTATTATTGTAGAATGTTTGTATTACAAGTGGACAATTCGGTTACCATTTGCTAGTTTATTTATTTATTTATTTTTATAAAATAGGGTGGTTTAAAACTTCAGAAAGGCCTGATGGCCTTTCGGGAGCTCGGTACCACATGTTTCTGGTTCGAGCCACGCCGATGCCATGGATGTTTGTAGTGATTCAGAATCCACTTTAAACCGTAGTTCCCGGTCTAATAGGATCGTAGAGCGTTGTGGGGGATAGCGTTACTCGCGTCTGCAGCATATATTCAGGCTACACGTAAGGTGATGCTAAATTAGCAACAGCGGTGCAGCCCTTTCTTATGTTATAAAGATTAACTGTCTCTGTGTTGACAGTTGCATTAGAACAACAAATATATATATATATATATATGTAATTTTAAAAGATGTGTCTTACTTAAAAGATGCATAAATACCTGTACTTGTTCGTTTTCAATGCTACTATTAGATATTTGGTTAAAATTTTAAATAAATGAATAGGATATTTGTTTCATGTACTTACATTTTAGAATGTAGTTGTTGCCTCATGAATAAATAGCTCCACGTGCATAATGTGTAAAAGAAAAAAAAAAATCGGAGTGGAAGCCAGCGTCCAATAATATAAACATCCTGGTCTGCGTGGGCGTGAGCTTAGTTGGAAGGAGAAACAAATGTAAACAGAGCAGAGTGCATTCGGTTTTCGAATAAAATAGTTGTGTCTTTTACAGGTGGATTGTAAAAACATGCATGTGTGTTTATTCTTAGATCATTAACAGTAGGGAAATCGAACATTTTATTCACAAACTTGGAAACTTTTTAGAAAAAAACTTCTCACCTGTGTATTGAATAGTTGTAAAACGGATAAATTTTTTTATTATAATTTTTGTACTTTCATTGCAAGTTAAAAAAATAAGCCTGAATTTTAAACAAATGGATTATTACAAATAGGATTATTTAAAGATATATCATAAAGCCATTTTCCAAACAATTCTTAATTTATAAATCTTTTATGCTATGTTCTTCAATTGGCTTAAATTGCGAACTAACTATTAAAAACAAGTCCAACAGTTCCGTAATTAATAAATTCTAGACTTGTTATTGTTTGGACAGTAAACGACATTTTCCCCAACATTTTTTTTTTTTTACTTTTGCTATTTCAGCACAAAAGTTTTTATTCGTCCTTAACTTAATCATTAAATTCTGAACATCAGCACCAATTTGTTGTCTTGGATCCATTTTAAAAGGAGCAGTAAGCCAAACTGCTTAACGCATACTCAAGATTCTCTTTCCACTAATGGTTTTTATCAATATTTCTGAAAAAGTCTCCTATATGTAGTTTTTGTTGCGTCAACCTTACAGTTTTTTTTTTGTGAATATTCTGGTTTGGTTTAGTTTGTCGCTCTACGGTCATCTTGTGCACACGAGGGATAAACAGACCGACCTAGAGTTTAACGTGGATTCTGAACCACTCATAAACATCCACTGCCAGGATTCAAACCTAAAATGTGTGATACCAAAGGCCAGAACGCTAGCCACTTGGTTGCACATTTTGAGATCATTTGAGTTTTATCAATTACTTTTATAAAATATTGTTTACATTATAAAATGTAACGTAATAATTTTTAAATATTTATATTAAAAGTATACTGTACTTTATATATTATAGTTTATCTTCTATCGTTTCTGATGTAGCATGTGCCTAGAGATATAATCCAAAATCCCCTTAATGACTTTTTGGAAACCTTGTAGACAATTGGATGACATTGAACAATGAGAATGGGTAAAGCTGGCTCATCATATTAAGCAAATCTATATGATGTACAAATACAAAGCAATATCAGATGATTGTGTCTGGTTTGAATTGCCTCAATGGCATCATTATATGATGTGTAACTTGATACAACAACTTGCATACTAACCATTGTCGCCTCCAATATTTCATACGATTGGCTGATGTAGGATTATGCTCCCAATGGTCTTTGCCTTTAATCCAACAACACTGATAGAATCATATTGAATCGAACTTCCATCAAAAAGTTGTAACAGTTTTTGACTCGTATTATTTGGCTACTCACAAGATGGTGAGAAGCTATTCCAGTACCAAGCATTATAGCAGAAACTACCTGTATTGTCTTGCTTGACAATTTGATGCCATGCTTTGATTGTCCTACCATTCTAACCACTGATCAGGGCAGGAAATTGTCATCATCTTTTTTCTTCCTGATAACTTTATTGCTCGGTACCAATTTTATTCCCTCTACATGCCAATTTCCAGTGTAGCAGTTAAAAATGTATTCCAAAAGCTTATTATACAAATACAAATTGTGGCAAAAACACTTCCAGATACTCTTTTATTCATTCGATTAGTACTTTAAGTAGACTTGCAAGCATCATGTACTGAATTTGTCTGTAGCAAAATCCATCACAGTGCTAGAAGACATGATTTCGATTTTGGATAGCAAATAAATCTGGCATTACTCAACAACTCAAAGAAAGGAGGTGAATTCCTTATATCATCCCCATTTCAAAACAGTCCAGTTCCCTATACCCATACTTTAAAATGTGCGCGAGCATATTTTTTGTCATGTGGATTCGACTCAAGTATCTTTGAGTGAACCACTCTTACACAAGGTACCAAACAGAACCGATAAAACTGTTACAATTGGATGGAAAGGGAAGAAATCAGCTGTCTCTCCGGATCACTGAAAACCTCTTTTTTTCGCTTGAGTGATGATACTGTTTCCTTCCAACAAAGTCGATCCCTTTTCAAAATCAACTGCTTCGGAAAACATTAAAGAGGTATCTATGGATCCAACAGGATTTGGTCGTCGCGTAAGTTTCTGTAAAAACATACTATTTATTTTAAACTGTTATTTTTATTCGTATTCTATTTTTAAATTTTGAATATTATCAACAATATAATCCATGTTATATATCATGTTCATAACCGCAAATATTGCATATATCTTTTGCTTGCCTCTATTTTTTCCTTTTGAAGTTATAGGTGCCAAATTTATTACGTAAAATTTTCCTGTTATTAGTCTTTCGTTTCTTAACTTTCAGAATAGATTGTGGCCAACATGAAAAATTGGCATTCGGCCTGCAGATCACAATGGTATCTTAGTGCTTTTTGCACAAAATGAAAAAAATATTGAAAGGGCTAGTTATTTTTTGTATTTCAGACTGCAGTGATCAATGAAATAATTGTACTTATAATAATTGTAATTTATGTAATTATACGCATGTAATTGTAAATGTACTTGTTGAAATTTGAACACATTCATCTAATAAATATTTCTCTTAACCATCTTTTTTTACTATGCATTATATGTATATTAATATACCTGTGACACCGATTCAGTCCGCTTGAGGTCTAATGAATCGGTACTACAGGTTTCGTTTTCGACTCCCGGTGCTGCCACAAATGTTCGCGGTGGTTCGGGATCCACTTTAAAACGTCTCTGTCTCTAAATCTGTCAACAGGCAAACGGCCTTGGCCCAACATGGGATTGTTGTGCCAGTGAAGAATATATTATACATTAATATAAAATTTGCATGAGCATAATTTTATTTCTCCTTCTTTATGCATAAATTATGAATAAATTTATTATAGAGGTTAACTATCATATTGATAATATATGCTACTATGATAGCATATATTGTCAGTCTATAAAAAAACTTAACTCTTTAATAATAATATTTATTAGTTAGTTTCTATAAAAACATCTGGCAAAATATCTAATTTCCTTTCATTCCTGAAAGTTCTTCCGTAAAGGCTTTTATGGGAAACTGCCCAATATCTGAGTATCGAAAGTTTACACCTTGTTGACACCCTACTAACAACAGATATACCATCGTAACGACTGGCCATGGCAGGTATGCAGATTTTCCATTGCATTTATTGGATTTTCATAACAGTGACTGCAAATCAGAGTAGAAATGATTGACAGGCAGCTGCTATATAAGCTGCAGTATTGCAGAAATGTTTCATCTCTTATATATATTTAGTCACATTCATTTACTGCAGACATTTTCCTATATCAATAGATTTATTTGGAATTCATTTAAACTAATCTGTACAAAATCAAACATTTATTTCAACAAACTTTATGATTAAGAGAAATTTTTATAATTATTTCATATTAATATAAAGCAGGTGCTATTGAATAATTATTTTCTTCATTTTTTTTGCTGAAACACAGTGCCTACATTATTAAAACACATTCGTAAATATATGAATCTTCATATATTTAATAAGTTATGTATTTTTAAAGTACAATGAATAAGTTCTGAAAGTCTTTAAAAATCAAAAAGGTCAATTAATGCTTTTTTAATGAATAAAAATTATTAGTTGATCATTTCGATCTTCAGTATTTAGGGCTTCAGGTTCGAATCCTGGCGTTGGCATGGATATTTGTTAGTGGTTCGGAATCCACGATAGCAGTTGGTCTGTGTGTAATTAGCCTAAAGAGTGCACAAAATAACCGTAGAGCGGCAAACCAAACCTTCAGTATTTAAAAACGCACCTGAATTTTGGTTCATAAATATATTCCCAAAAGAAATCTACAAACTCAATAACTTGTGTAATGAATACGTAAACTTGTGCAATGAATACATTTATCAGAAAAAATCGCTACTAAGCAAGGTTGCTAAGCAAAATAAAACAGTTTAACTCGAAATAGATCGAAATAATCGTAAAGTCAACGTTCACTTAAATAAAAATATTTTATACGTTCTGTACCATTTAAGAACAATAATATTGGTTTTAACAGATATTACTGGTATTGAAATGCCTGATTTTAATTATATCGAGGATATAAATTATATACTAAGCAAGGTTGTACCAGTTTAATTCGAAATAGATCGAAATAATCGTAATCAACGTTGTTCTGTACCATTTAAGAACACGAATATTGATTTTACACAGATAGTTACTCGTATTGAAATGCCTGATTTTAATTATATCCTAAACGAGGATATAAATTATATACTAAGCAAGGTTGCTAAGCAAAAATAAAACAGCTAATCGTAAAGTTTCACTTAAATAAAAATATTTTATACGTTCTGTACCATTTAAGAACAATCGAATATTGGTTTTACACAGATTCGTAGTTACTCGTATTGAAATGCCTGGTTTTAATTATATCCTAAACGAGACAATTTCCTTTCATTATGTTCAGAAATATAAGTGATTCAGACGGAACAACGAGCTTTTCACAGAACAATTGACGTTTGCGTTCAAGAACATTTACACAGAAGGTTTCTTCTTTTAACTGGAACTTTTCATCGCCAAATACGTAATCTTATTTTCAACAAATACAATTACAGACAGTGAAAATTAGCTGGACAAAAGCAATGAATGCAGCTTTTCTCAAGAAATTATTTTTCTTAATACTAAGTGAATGTTATTATACTTGGAACTCATTAAAATGCAGTTAAAAATTTGCTTTCACAGAACTTTACCTGATGTAGTTCCGGAAATAATTAAAATTTTTTTACTTACTTTCCGTCAAGAGAATATTGATTTAATTTTATATGATTTTTTTCCAAGAATTATTTCATGATATATTTATGTTTGTAATTTAATATTTCACATTTTCATTTTGCTTGACACACATTCACATTTTCATTTTCACATTTTCATTTTTGGTTTAATTCAATTGTAAGATTCATTTTTTTCTTTGTCTTCATTTTCTCTACATAATACTGGACTTCTAAAGAAGATATCTTCAGGCAAATTTTTCAATTTCTAATGTCTTCCTTTTTCCTCCCCTGGGTTTCATCAAATTTATTTGCATCTGAATTTGAAAAAATGCCTTTTCCCCATATTTACAATTAAATTTTTAATTTGTTTATCCTTTAGTGGTAAAGGTGTTTCATTTTAATTCTTAAGAGGATGATTTAGAGTGAAATGTCATATATTAAATAACTGATGCTTTTATTACATTAATTTTTCGAACATTTAATTTGTATATTGGAATTTTTCCTGCACTTTTAATGGTAAGAATCACTATTCTTATTGTTTTTCAATCATTCAATAAATCTACAAGGACCTGGCCTTCTTAAAAATAATATTCCATGCAAATCTTTCATTTACTACAATATTTAAGTTCTTAATGTTACAAATAAAAAGGACTTATACGATAAAGTCAACTCATAATTTACTTTGAATTTCTAGCTTGTCTTCTAAATTTATTTATATACTATTATTCAAAACTGAATTATTGTTTTGTTTTTGAAGTTAATGATGACGTAAGGAAAAATATTGTAAATGTTCTGTGCCATTTAAGAGCAATTGAATATTGGTTTAATTAAAATGAATAATTATTCTTACACTAATTCCTGCTATAAATTACATCCTGTTGATAACAATGGGAAATTTTTCGCCCATTAAATTTAGGAAATCAGTTATTCAAAAGGAACAATGAGCTTTTCGCAGAATATATGTTTGTGTTCCACCATTGGGAATAAATGGATAACAGAACGTTTTGTTACAAAGGAAAATGATATGAATTTTAAAGGAAAGCTTTAGGATGAAATGCAATAAATTTAATAACTGAATACAAAATACTTAAAACGATAAAATGAATGATAAAAAAGAAAAAATAATAAGAATAATACTTTTAAATTAAATTTGTTTCGAAAATATGACTACATAGAAAAATTGCTGTGTTATTGAGTATTTTGTAGTACTGAAGAAATAAATTGCTGAACAAAAATTATATTGGAATGAAATCCTAGGATCATGCATCCCTTGCATCCCTTGCGCAAAACTGATCGCCATATTACCAAATCGCCAAGTAAACAGACAAAATGACTTTCTTCAATACAGTTTATGTGTCAAATTACCAAATCGACAAAAATGATTACTAAATTGGCTAAAAAATTATTACTATTGGCGGCAAATTTTGTATGTTTTTTATGATGCCGAAGTTGTGACAGGAAAACATTTTTTTTAAAGTGAAAATTGAAGAATTTCTTACGTTTCATTGGGGTAATGTCCTTTTGATATCTATTGCTAGAGCGATGCATTCTTTATCAAATACCTTCTAAATTGGGGAGTATTCGATCCTTTTATTCAAATTTACTGCCACTTATAAGATTAAAACAATTAACGAGTTTCATATCAAAGTCACACTTTGGGCATTATCAGATTAGTTTATTGCGTTCTCACATAATTTGCCAAATTCATAAAAGTTAAAAAGGAGTCAAAAGGATCTTCTGTTCACCATGTCGGCGGATAATAGCTCACGACACCCCATTCTCCAATGCAGGATTGTATCAAATGAAAAACAGCAGCACAAATTTAAATTTCAAAGTAATAAAACATCCCGGCAATTCTCATCAACTGATGATAAACTCTACAACCAGTCATTGGACAACCACAAGGTAACTGTTTTTCGCACGAATTCGAATTTTTTTCAGTACAACTTAACTGCATCAGAATCGTAACTATATCACTAATATTAAAAATTTGTTTTAATTCTTCTTCAAAATAAAAACCCTTATTTAAGTTACCAAATATGGTAATCCAGCTTTTCTCAGCTGGAAATTCGTTTTTCCCATCGGACTTCAGGAACGACTTTCTTTATGACTGTTAATTATTTTTCTTAGTTCATTTATCGATTATATATTATTGTTTATTTATAATTTTTCCTCTCAAAATATAGTAATTTATTTCTTATAAAAAATTATTTGTAACTTGTCTTCAATTTTTATCAAAATTTTTCCCCAAAGACGAATCCATGATAATATGTACAGATGGTTATCAAAATGATGAAAACACCTTAGAATTATAAGAAATCTTTTACTAATATGTCATATTATCGCCTTTGGCATGTAATACAGCACGGGTTCGTCTGGGAATCAAATAAGATAAGTGCTGAATTGTATTTAGAGGAATACAGAACCATTCTTCAAGGACATATTGTGAAAGTTCCTGGAGGATATTAATTCCGGATTAATCGCTCTAAAATATTAAATAAATGTCTATGATATTGAGGTCGGAGACTGGGCGGGTTAAGGTAGATGTTTCATTTCATCTTCTTGTTCATCAACCCATGACTGGACAAGTCCCGCTGCATGAATTAGAGCACTATCATTCTGGAAAATTCCATCTCCTGCATCCCCTCATGGGATGTTTTTGCATCAAAGTTTGGTCAGCTGAAACTTCTCAATACCCCAGTAATCTTTCTTTTCAGGATTACGAGTTGACCAGCAGAAAACCACCACAACGTTGTTCATAACTTGAAAAGTCCACCTTGACAGTTGGAAGGAGACATTCACGATCTTACGCTTGTGCAGGTGTCCTAAAAACGTGGACCCGTTCTGTTGCGGGAAAAAGTGTAAAAAGAAGATTCATCTGACCCTATAACTGTCTTCCATTTATCAATCAATCAGGTTTTGTGGTTGTGGCGCCATTGTAGACGAGAACTGTTAATTTTTCTGAACTAGAATGACACCTTCCAATCATATACTGCTTTGCAGATTATAGGATGAGTAATGAATAATTTAAAATTGCAAAAAAAAAATTTAATTTTTAATTTTAGTATAATAGAAAGTATAAATAATTTAAATTGTGAAATTATTTAATACGGTGGGATTATAATTTGTCCGTTAAACCGTTAAGTCTTTTTAACACAAATTTCAGCAAATTAGGTGGGGTGAAATTTCGGTTTCACTTGTAAAATAAAGTTGGAAACATGATACAACTGCACCATTCATTCCAAATTCGTTGAGCACGAGTTGAAATGCAAAGAATGCCATGGATCCTCTCTGCTGGCGTTTTACCCCATCTTTCTACCACCCCACATAGAACGCGACGCTCTTGTCACACCAGCAAAAGTCGCCAAACCAACCCTACCCCACCACACGCACCCGCCTTCTTCGCCCATCCATACTAACGTAACGTAATTAAGTCATAATATGCTTCTGCTCCAGGAAATGAGATTCCTGGCTGTAAGTGGAGGGAAAAGAACCTTTTCCAATTAACGATTAGATTCCGGTATTTTTGAGTGGCTAAACGGAACGAAACGATTGCTAGAGGAGGAAATGCCCGTGGTGTCCAATCCCCGAACCAAATGAAGATCCGATCTGAGGGATGTTTCAGACAATCTAGCTGATGACTGGCTCGTTTGGCTTCCCGATCTCCGGGGTATTTAAGAATTAATTGGCGACCACCCACCCTTCAATAAGTAAGTGTATTGACACTGGCGTTCGTGGGTGTGAGCAAATGAAAGGGAGATGGCGTTTTGACGACGCATTTGAACTTATCATGGACGGATGGTAAGCATTAAACAAAGTCATAATATCTTACATTAAATGTTATTTTACAAATAATCTAAAATCTTATTTATTAATTAATATTAAAATGTTAAACAATCTGTTTGCTTTTATAATAATAATTAACAGTAATTGACACAATAAAAGCCAGTTGGTAACATATATACTACTGTGTCCAAAAATAAGACCAGTTTTCAATTAAAATTCCCCGTGCATATGGTATTTTTAATTTTTTTTTTTTTTTAGATTGTTGGCATTGTGGGAAATTTTACGTTCAAAATATTCATTAGTGCTTGAGTTACGTTTAGTTTTGTGAGATGCTAAAACTGATTCCGGCGATTTTTGAAATGTCTCATCAATCGACTCAAAATGGTGTCCCCGGTGATCTTTGAAGTTTTAGGGCATTGCCGGAAGTAGCACGATGCTAAATTAGGTGAATACGGCGGTTGTGGAACGATATATGTTTCATTTTTGGCGAAAAAGTCGCGAGAATCAATGCAGTGTGAGCTGGGGCATTCAGTGTTTTCGGTACCAATCACGATTGAAGCGTTTGATGCCCAACGGATCTTTTAAAATTGAATTTTGAAATTCCAACATTATCGACAAGGTCTCTAATTATAAATTGCCGGTTTACAAGTATCAAATCTTTAATTTTTTTGGACGTGAGCTTCGTCGGTAGAGGTGGATGAACGACTAGAGGGCTCTTTGTCTACAACGCGTTCTTTGCCTTCTTTGAACTGTTTTAACCACTTCTAAACATTTCTTTCCGATATAGGAATTCTCACCGAATTGCCTTCTGCAACATTCTATACGTTTCCGCAAACAAAATTTAAAAAAAGTTCTTGCTCAATTATTTCAGACATTTCAAAAATCGCCGGAATCAGTTTTGGCATCTCACAAAGCCAAGCGTAACTCAAACACTAATGAATATTTTGTCGTAAAATTTCACAGATATCAAGGACATTACCAGCAACATAAAAAAAAAAAAAAAAACTGAAATTCCATAAGCCCGGGAATTTTAAATTGAAAGGTGGTCTTACTTTCTGGACACAGTAGTATATCTTATATTTATCTATATGTATCTATGTATATCTTCATTTCAGTTTCCACTAGCTTAAATTAAAAACTGTTTTTTTATGGTTGACAGCATTAAAACACTCTTTAAAACTGAAAAACTGTTTTATTAGTTTTGTGCCATGGATATAAATATAGGATTGTTTCGTGTATAGTATGTCAAAATTTTTACTCTTGAATTATACAAGATCTGTTAATTTTTTCTGGACTAGAATGACACCTTCCTGATCCTATACTGCTTTGCAGATTATAATCAGAATAATTAATTTAAAACGTTTAATTTTAGTATAGTAGAAAGTATAAATAATTTGGCAGTTATATAATACGGCAAGATTATAATTTGTCCGTTAAACCGATAAGTCTTTCTAACATAAATTTCAGCAAATTAGATGGGAGAAACTTCGGTCTCACTTGTAAAATAATCTTGGAAATATGATACAACTGCACCATTCATTCCAAATTCGTTCAGCACGAGTTGAAATGCAAAGAATGCCATGGATCCTCTCTGTTGGCGTTTTACCCCATCTTTCTACCACCCCACCAGAAAACTGCGTTCTTGTCACAACAAGCAAAGTCGCCAAGCCAACTCAACCCCTTCTTCACACGGGGGCCCCTCCATAATAACGTAACGTAATTAAGTCATAATGCTTCTGCTCCAGGAAATCAGATTTCTGGCTGCAAGTGGAGGGAAAAGAATCTTTTTTTCCAATTAACGATTAGATTCCGGTCTTTTGAGTGGTTAAACGGAACGATTCCTTCCCCGTTTGCCAGAGGGGGAAATGTCGAATCCCCAACTAAATGAAGATCCAATCTGAGGAATGTTTCAGACGATCAGGATGATGACTGGCTCGCTTGGCTTCCCGATCTCCGGGGTATTTAAGAATTAATTGGCGACCGCCCACCCCCCAATAAGTAAGTGTATTGACACTGGCGTCCGTGGGTGTGTGCTCAATAAAGTTAGATGGCGTTTTTGTGGACGCCGCATTAGAAGAACTCATCATGGATGGAGGGTAGGCATTATACAAAGTCGTAATATCTTAAATGTTATTTTGCAAATACCTTAAATCTTATTTATTATTTAATTTTAAAATGTTAAACAATCTGTTTGCTTCTATAATAATATAAATGAACAGTAAATGACATCAATAAATGCCAGTTGGTAACATATATGCTACTGTATTCCAAAAGTAAGACCTGTTTACAATTTAAATTTACCGGGCATATGGTATTTAATTTTTTTTTTCATTTTTAGGTTTTTGGCACCATTGGAAATTTTTGGTTCAAAATATTCATTAGTGTTTGAGTTACGCTTGGGGTTGTGAGATGCTAAAACTGATTCCGGCAAATGTTGAAATGTCTCTTCAATCGACTCAAAATGGTGACCCGTAGTGGTCTTTGAAGTTTAGGCCAGAAGTAGCACGATGCTAAATTAGGTGAATACGGCGGTTGTGGAACGATATGAGTTTCATTTTTGGTGAAAAAGTCACGAATAATCAATGCAGTGTGAGTTGGGGCAATCAGTATTTTCAGTACCAATCGAAATTTGACGCATTTGAGGCCCAAAACATCGTTTAAAATGGAATTTTGAAATTCCAACATCATCAGAAAGGTCTCTAATTGTAAACGACGGTTGTAACTTTTGCAAGAGCCAAATCTTTAATTTTTGGACGTGATCTTGATGGTCTGTTGAGTTTTGATGGTCGACCAGAGGGCTCTTCGTCTTTAACGCGTTCTTTGCCTTCTTTGAACTGTTTATACCACTTCTAAACATTTCTTTCCGATGTAGGAATGCTCACCGAATACCTTATGTAACATTCTATACGTCTCCGCAAACAAAATTTAACACAAGTTCTTATTCATTTGATTCATACATTTCAAAAATCGAAGAAATTAGTTTTTAGCATCTCACAAAACCACGCGTAACGCAAACACTAATGGATATTTTGGACTAAAATATCACACAGATGTTCAGGACAGAGCCAACAACCTAAAAAAATTTAAATACCATATGGCCGGGAAATTTAAATTGAAAGTAGTATATATATAAATATTGTAGAGTCTATTCATTGAGTAACATTTTCAACTTATTCCATAATTTTTCTATAAACTATCTTTATAAATTAGAATTTCAGCTTATTGTGGGTCTTTTTTGTAATGTATATTATAAAATTTTTTGCATGGGAAGAGATATAACATTTATGTTTCCAGAGGAAAGGAATATACATTCTTTAACAAGTGCATAATAACATTCAAACATTCAAATAAGTAATATCAAGGATATTTATAAACATGCAATTGGTGTTTGTTCTAATGAGAACAACCTGTCACCCAAATCTGAAAGCAGATAATCAGTGTCATTGATAATGAGATATCATGAAATTAGCGATCATTTGTTTGAACTTCATAGGTCGAAACAATTACAGACGGTATATGAACTACGTCATGGGTTGCTCCATCGTGATGGGTGAAGATCATGAGCTGAGGAAGTGTCCACTTCAATGAGAAGTGAAGAAATCTGACCCCCTCTTGACGGATTTTCTTAAAGGCAGATTTTTTTGAGAAGGAGAGAAGAGGTGTTCTGGGACGAATCGACAAGAAGTGTTGTTTTTCTCTTTTTCTCTGAAGTGACTGAACAGTCCGGATATTCCATCTGTTTACAAAGTGAGCCCCTTGTGGTTTCGTGCATCCCGCCATGTAATATATATATATTACATCGCATTATATATATACATATTATATAATGCTTGTAAATAAAAACCTAAGTGTTTCCCATGAACCTGATGAAAGTTTTCCCCTTGATAGTGACCCTCTTTTGAAACCGCTATTGGTCTACAATAGGCCCAGACGTTACAATATGCAGTACAGAATATTGTGGTCTTATTCGATATTTTCTTGCAGACTATAATAACATTATCACTGTAGTTAGATAAAACTTGAAAACATAATTACGAATAAAGTTTGATAAAACTATTGCACATAATCTAATCATGGCATAATCCATGTTTTAACGTACTGTACTGAGGATGTTTGCAAATATTGCTTGGATAAATTGATTCTTCACAATTTAAATTAAATACATATTAACTAATTTTGTAGTTGTTTAAATGGTGTATTGGTTAATTGATTCTGAATAAGATTTTGATAGTAATAAAGAAATGTCTGTTGTATTTTAAAATATATCACTTATAGATAATTTTTTTACATATTTATCAATGATATTTGTAAATTTAATTACTATTGTAAATTTAAACAATGTTAATTATACATTTTATTAATTCTATTTGTAAAATAAAATTAGTTGCATGTTTTTAAACAGATGTTTTACATATTGGAGATTTAATGGCGTTAATTTGTGCAATAGGCATTATGTGGGTAGGTTCCGTATTACACAGCATACATTGACATGCGACAAAAGTTTCATTTCCACTCATTCTCAAACAAAAATTAAAAATATTAATTACACCGATTTTTTTATTAAAATCCTTTTAAATTTTTTGATTTCATTAAAATTTTATTAAAACACTTTTCTGAATAAAAAAAATGCACTCAATTCCCAGTTCAATGCAAAAATCCAAAAATATCTAATTACATAATGATTTCTCTTTTCCCAGGCTTTTAATGAATTTTCCCATTTATTAATTATTTCAAACGAGGGGTTTCCAAATAAAAACTGACACAAAAACTCTCTACCATATCTGAAAAGAAGAAAAAAATCAATTAATAAGCTTTCAATTAAATATCTATGTCACTAGGTTAAAAAGCCATAGCATAACTAAGAAGCAGAAAAAAAAATTATAATTTCTAAAGCAATACATAATTCATCATACCACTTAGCCCAATTCGGGTTTTTTTTTTTTCGAATTATTTTTAATAATTTTTCGATGTTTTTAAGGTTTAATGAATCCCCACTACAGAGAAAAAAAGAAAATTTAAATGTTTCGAATTTCAAATTTTAACTAATCTTAACTAATTTCATTTTCATTAAGAAAGATCTTTCACTTAAAAGTCTTTTTCTGAATCTATGTCCATTTTTTTTCTTGTAAAAAGACATGCCTTCTTTCATTATTATTTATTACGACATTTGTAAGTCGTAATACGTGTAATAACACGCTTCTTGCAAAAAAAAATGTTTGTTTTTAAAAGAAATAATAGCCAATTTTGCTTTTATTAATGGCTGTTTCCTTATTTTAATCCTAATTGTGTTTCAAAATGTTAATGACTTTGTAAATGAAACTTTTTTTCTTATCATTTTTGTGGATCTATTATTTGGAAGACACTTTTTTCATGGTTTCATTATTTTTTCTAATACATTTTGGAAATTTTATATCATTTCTATCGTTAAAATAGGCATGAAAATTGAATGAAATACCAGATTACTTATTAAATGAATGTAGTAATTTCCCGATGTTTGATAATTTGAATGTTTAATTAGCAGATATGACCTGGCCATTTTCGGTATTGATAAATAACATAATGTAGTTTACTTTGAATATTTTCATTTTTTCAAAAATAAAATATTTAATCAGTTTTATAACTTTCATATCTCTACACAATTCTGTGAATTTTTGTGTGGGAAAAAAAATCTTACTAATGTTCCCTTTTAAGGGACTATTAATTAAATATATGAAGTAATAATGTATTTCGGATATTTAATGGATAAATCATTTATGAAAAAAGTTTTGAATTAGTAAAAATAAAATACTGACTAGAGAATAACAAAAAAAAAAAAAAAAAAAAAGAAAAAATTTAGAGAACTATGACGTCATTTTCTATTGGTAATTGCTGTGTAGACGTATGATGGGCAATTTAACTATGAAAAGTTATGGTTTTTATTTATTTAAAATTAAATATAATTTTTTCGTGATTTTTTTGACTACGCATTAGAAAAAAATAAAGGGCTTAGAGAAAAAAAAATTCTTAACTATTATAGTTTGAAAACGCCTGACTCATGGCTCAGTGGCAATGTGTGCCGCTGATGAACATTAGGGCGGAGGTTCAATCCAAGGGAGTCTTTGTTGTAAACATTGTTTCAAAAAACGAGTAGACTCGATGGCGTTTGTGATGTTCAGCATCTTGCCTCGTGAGTTGTACTACCTGGTGGGAGTTGTTCGGGTTTACTCCTCATACGATGAGCAAATGTGGGGTAATTCCCCCTAAAAGTTATCCGGTAAAGCACTACCCTTCTTCAGCAATTTGGAGTGGAAGTCAGATTTCCACCTACTGGATGTTCCATCAAAAACAGGAGCTGCACTCTTCTTTCCTCCTTCCATGAAGGATACGGCAACGACACCAAAGTTTTAAAAACATACACATTATTTTAATTATATATAAATAGATAGATAAACGAGTCATTCAATGCTAGCCCTTTAACCTAAGCCCAATCTTTAGACGCTAACGTGGTCTTTAAACAATAAATACTTTACCCATTATATCCCTTTCGTAAATTGAAGGAAAATCATTGTTTCTTACGATATTTTTAAGAATAACTGGAAATGCAACCATGAATCTTAAAGTAATGTTTCGGTAGTAAAATTAATGTAATCTTGAAGGATCTGCTTTAGTAATGAAATAATTTCAAAGCATAATCGTAAATTTTAGATGTATCTTTTGTTAAAAACAATCTATTTAATGAGAATGAATTTCATGTAATACAAAACTGTTATTTAACCATAAATAAGAGTAATTAATTAAATTACTAGAATTTATTATATTACTAAAGCAGCTGAAATTACAGAGATAATAATAACTCAACAAAGTAGTTAGGAAAATTAAACTATTAAATTTTTCGTTAAAATTAGATTAAATATTTAGAAACTAATACATAGTCTAATTATTAAAATTAACTACTAACTAAATATTAAAGATCCCACTTGGTAGACAGTAACATCCAAGTTCAAGAACCCGTGTGGTCTCATGGACAGAGGGAAAGACAGAGGGGAGCAGCTTCCGCTGTGATACAGATCCCGTAGGTAGAAATTTGACTCGGCTCCGTCACTCTGAAGAAGGAGGGTAGTGCCTTCTGGATAACCTATGGTGGGGAATTACCCCACATTTGCATGTCGTATGGGCTAAACCCATAGAATTATTCCCCGAGACAGTTCGATTGACGAGGTAAGAAGTTGAACATCACAAACTCCACCGAGTCACCTCGTTTTTAAAATAGTGCCTACAACAGAACCGCCAGCTGATTGAACCTCCGTCCTCATGGTTACCAGTTTTACACGTTGCCAAGAGGCTACGAGGCGGGCTTAGTAAAATCTTATATGAAGTATGTGTTATAAAAATCTTGCCCAAACAAATGCACATTTAAAAATAATGTTAATTAGCAACTCAATAAAAAAAAAATGGTTTTTACACGTTTATTCCTTTTTGTTATCATTCTTCTAAAAAAATTCTTTTATATATTTTTCTAATATAAATATTTATTACTACTCTCAAGAAGTACAGTAAAATAACGAGCTAAAAATATTCATAAAAAATATGATTTTTTAAATACAAAAGAAAGAAATTTTAATCAAATGACTGCAAAAAAAAAAAAAAAGAATGTCTTAAGCATAATAATAAATATTCGTTGCTTAATCTTAATTGCTGCCGGCTATCTTTCCCTTCATCGTATCAGTTAAAAACCTCTATTTGCATTTTGATTTAGGGTCCGTCTAAAAGGTATGCCAGTATTTAAACATTTACTTTTACTGTTACATAAAAAAAGAAATGAAACAAATATTAAGAAAGTCTATCTACGCCTCGGGCCAATTTGGATTTTTTTAAGGAGGCTCGCATTAAATGTCAAAAATATTTCAACTGTTTTGAATAACGTAGAGGAAGGCAAAAATTTGGGAAATGAAGTTGTTCTGAATTGCTTATAACTCCCCAAATCCTTATATGTTTCATTTTTATATTTAAATACTGTTTTTAATTCCTTTTTTAAACAAAGAAAAGATCCATTGATAATAGTAATGCCATGGTGGTGAATCGGTCAGACACCATGGAAGTAAGTCAGCTATTCCCTAATAAATGCTAGATTTCCTTTGGTCACTACAAATCGGAGTGTACAATTTCACAAAGGACAAACATATGTGTTTTTCACATCTCTTTCACCTGAAACTTGTTGAAGAATTATTCTGGCTTATAAAATAGTCTTCAACATGGACAAAAGAAATATTTTAGTTTGTTGTCTTTATCTCATTAAGAAACGTCAAAAGTTAAATGTTAGGTTACTGATTATCCATTTAAAACAGTAAACTGTTCTTTGTGCACTGTAAAGCTACATCTTAAGAAGTCTGTAATTAACAAATCGAAAAAAAATTCTTATTTTGAAATATAATTCTATGCGTGTTATCGTTTTTACCAAGAAAATCTCATTCGAGAAAAGTAATTAGAATAAGACATCAATTAATTCGATTCTTTTAGCCATTCATTAGTGCACTAATTTTTGCGTAAGATCGCAAAAACTCGTTAGAGATCAGCGCAACTCTAGCAAAGCACACAAAAAGTATTTCAACAGCAGTCATTTATTAATTTTACCTTATTAGGGTCCCTTCAGTTAATTGGAGAAAGCATGACTTGAAATAAAGGTAACAAAACCAGTCCAGAGTTTTTATCCAGAAACTTAGGTTTAAGTAGTCTTGCAAACGGACATCGGTACAAGCAGTGCATCTTCTTAATAGGATATTAATTTGCGAAAAAAATGTTTAATTAAAACTGTCACGAATCTGAATTATTTCCACCTATTGTCTGTATAATTATGCTGAAAATGTTCATTGTTGGTGAGGGAAAAATAATAAGAAGCAAAGCATTTTTTTCCCTCTTCATTTTCGTCCCTCTTAATGTTTTAAGAGTGTCTTGCAGTTGGAGTATCTTTCAGAAGTTTTGTTTCCGGAGCTTCAAACATTAATTATAGTAATTAGCAATGAAAAAGTTTTCGACATCAGATCACATCGAAAGAATTATTTATTACGGTTAATTGGTACTGATTTTTACTCTTCATATAGAATAGAACACCAGATTTCCACCGAAGTTTTATTAGGTGTCTTAATTTAAAAAAAATATATAAAGGAGAATAATTTATTTAAAGATAACTCCTATAAAATGTCAGTCACTTCTACCTTCAGTCAATATTTATTGAGCTAGATACAAAAGTCTGAAAAAACTGTGAAGTGTATATGGATAAAACTCATTTAAGATTATCAGTGTTTATCTATGTAGTCAGTTTCATAGTTGCATTTCTATAAACATTTCCTCAAGCACGTGTAATTTGTCTTTAAATTATATGTTCTTCAAAGGTGTTCACTCTATGTTTCATTTTATTACATTACATTGTGAAATAAATTGTATACGTCCTATTATACAGGGTGATTATGATTAAAGTACCACTTTCAAAATGCTGTAAAAAAAAAAAAAGAACACTCGTCACAATGAATTAAAATTTGAATTGAAGTACTTGAATGATACTTTGATTGAAAATACTGCATTTCGTGCTTATGTTTATTAGCATTTTTTCTTTTCTGTGTTAAATATTCAATTATGATACATATATATTTTTCTGACTAACTGTCCTGCATTATGTATATATATGTATTCAATTTCTAAGGAAATTACAATCAGTCGATGCCGCTGCCCTCCAATCTTTTCGTCTCTATATTCACTGAACGCAACTCATGCCACAACAGGATTCGAATCTGTAATCTGCTTCATGATTAATTACTAGGCTACTAATCTGTCAAAATGATGTGTTGATAAACTTTTAATCTGGAATATAAATAAATCGAAAACTATTCATTATTTTTTTTAAACTAAAGGACATAATGCATAAAAGGACTGAGTTCTTCATCATATACTTTATAAGCTATTGAATCTAAGAGAATAAGTATCAAATTTAGTGTAACAAAGAAATTATGTTGGTAAATCTTTAATAGAAAAATGAATATAAAATAAAATTTTAATGCTTTAATATATAAAAAAATCCAATGGTAACACGTTTAGATTATGCACTATATCTTAATTATTGAACAATTTAATTAATATCTTATTGTAATGACTTAAAACAAACCAAAGATGATATTATTAAAAAATAAATTTAAGTAATCCTGATATTTTCTTATTTTAATTACACTTCTTTTCCAATTAATTATTGATAATTAACAAATTTTTCTTTCGTTTTCAAATTTTTTTTTTCCTGTCTACCTTTTTTTTAAAAAGTAATTAAGCTAAGTAAATCTGTAATCTATGGTTCTGTTTAATTATATCTGAAAACATGATTACTTTTCAAATGATAAAGATTTTAATGATGTTCTTTTTTTTTTTTTTTTTTAACAAATTCAAATTGTGTGGTATGTAATCAACATTTTATGATTCATTCTTTAAAATGCACATTTTGAGAAATGAAATATTAAAAAAATCTCAACCAGTGAGATTTTTTTGTAGAATTAATAAGCAATTTTTTTTTATCAGTAATGAAACACACATATCCAACTTGGCTTGGAAAAGAATATCTTTTTCCTTTCCTTGTTTGTAGTTATTTTTATTGCAATTTTAATAAAAAAAAAATATTAAAAGGTTAAAAAGTTTTTTTTTAAAATATTTTTTTTTTTGTACCTTGATGGGCTTCATGATCCGTTTATGCACGTTGGAACATGCCACAGAATGATGGTGAGGTCAGAGCACTGTCTTCCAGGAGGTCTTTAAAGAGTAGTTTCTTCTAATTTAAATATCATTTGGGTGGAAACTAAGAAAATTTAGCTGACTACATATGCGAGAATCTTTTCCACGAGTTTCCTGTCACTTGCGATGTTCCTCGCTTCTGAAAGCAATGAATGGCATGTTAGTCTTCCTTTAATTTGTGATTCATGTCCTTATTGAATATCATATAGGAGAATACTAAGAAAACTCTGCTGAATACATATACGAGAAACTTTTACAGAAGTTTCTTATTTATAATTGAAATAGAGTGGTAGAGGTTTGTGAAATAAGTGAGGACGACTTTTAAAAAAAAAATGTAGAAATGTTCTATAAAAAGTGGAGAAGTTTATTATATCAGTATCGAATGAAAAATTCAAAAATATTTTTAGTTTTGGAAAAAAAAAATTTTTATTCCACCAGGAAATAAAAACACTCAACACAATTCTCCTACAAAATATTTTCTGAACATTACTTTTGTTAATATATTTCCTTTTTGCATTTCTTACAATCCATTTAAAACTTATTTATTTTAAAACATTGTGAACATGAAGCACCACAATCAGCTTGAATTGCTGAGTATTGAGTGGCTTTTAAATAATTGCAACAACAGTAAATAAAGTGCAGTTTATGGAAAAGAAGCTGAAGCTAAAATCATTTTAAGGAAAATTAACATTATCTTTTATAAACCTACTCAGAGTTGAAATCAATGAACTAAAAATTTTAAATTATATGCTGTCTTGTTGTTGTAGTTTAGAATTGAAAAATCGTAGAAATACATAGAATTGAAAAATACATAAATTGAAAAATCTTTCACAAACGGAAATTGTAAAAGTCACCTTACCATCGAGACGCGTTTTTTATTTGTCAGTTGTGCAAAGTTGATTGTTTTAACTGCTCTGAGTTGAAACTTGAATATAAAAAGGCATTGATTAGTTTAGTTTATTATTTATTCCTATTCTTAGGATAAAATGAGTATTTTAATATTATCATGATGCATAGGGTAAAATGTATGAAATACAATTTAGATTAATATTATCGGAATATTTCATAAAAATAACATTTGTAGTAGTACTTAGCAGTAGTAATTTACATACAGAGGACTCAGGCTCCTATTCGATGGTGGGGTACGTTGCAATTATTGCTTTCAGAAACAAAGAGACTCAATGGCATTTGTGGCAATGTGCTTCCACATGTTGCGTTTTCTCATGCAAATACTGGACGGTTATCCCAAAAGTACTCTTGGAAAGTTGTGCCTTGCCTTTGTAGCTCGACAGCACTCTGTTTTTAATATATATCAGTGGAATACAACGCCACTGATGTTTTGAAAAAATATTCTATAAATGAAATACACTGAATATTATGATTTATTTGATAATTATTGCATAGAGATGCACAAGTACAGCGTACCACAAATACTAATACCAAATTATTGCATATCAACACATACTGCGTTACGTTACCACACAGTATAACTGAACAAAAAAAATTGTATTTATTGAAGATACTTTGGATTTATTGAAAAAAAAATTGAATCTAATCTCTAAGTGTTTACATACAAAAATAACTGAGTCTAATCTCTGTTTTCATACATGGAATCCTACTTTTATGCAATGTAGTAAAGTAATTCATGACGTGTTGATATGCAATAATTATCAAAGAAATCAAAGTCACATCAAAATATTCAGTAGATTTCATTTGCAGACTATTTAAAGATATTTGCACGACATGAAATGCTAAACAAAAAAGTTTTAATATCTGGTAAAACTTCGCCAGACTGCGATTCAAATCTAATTTCAACCTATCAATGAATACCAAATTTCCCACGTGCATAGAGATATCAAAGTCTTCCCAGTCCCCTCTAAATCCACCTCCCCACTCAAAAAGAGCACACCACCCTTTCCCAGGGATCTTCATCTATTTTATTCCAAGGTTCCATGATTAGTCGAACCAACAGATGTCGAAGTCACTTGATTGGGAGGAACATCGGACAAACCACAACAAAGCCTGTTCAAAAATCCGTGCAATTGGAAATTTCCAATTACGAATCTCCCCCCCTGGAATGCATCGAAATATTCATGACAGCGGGAAGATGCGATAGGGGATGACCTTCGAAGATTCAGTTGTGCCATGGCTTCACTGCGAGGCCTCTTTCGTGCTTTCGCTGACACTGATTGCCACAGCGGTTGGGGAAGGGTGCGTTTCCACGCAGTCATCGTGTTCTCATTAAAACGACATGTGATTCATCCTCGTTTTGGACAGATTGGGAATTAAATTCGATCTGTCAGGGGCAGTGGGGGGATGGATTATTTGTTATTTTAATAAATACAAGTATGTGTTTCATTTGGTTTCTGGTGTTCACAGCTTCGGTGAGATGGACTTGGTTTTACTTACAATCAGATGTAAAAATTAAGGAATACTAAATATTAATGAACATGACAAGTAATAGATGAACATTTATCAGTGATGCTTTGTCTTAAAAATGTATACATATGATGCAGAACTAAATATATGCAGAACTAAATATATTTTAAGCATATATCTACTATAACATATTTTTGTGCATTTATAAATCAATTTTTGTAGTATATTTCCTTGATTAGGATTAATATGGATTTTATAAATTTCGGCAACGTTTATTTTCCGTTTAACGAAAATAAATTCAACTATGGTTTCAAATATATATATTATATATTATATTCTGGCTCTCGGTATCACAGGTTTCTGGTTCGAGTCCCGACTCCGCCATGGATATTTGTAGCGGTTCGAAATGCAGCGGTAGGTCCCATTCTAATATGACAGTAGAGCATTGGGCGTAGGACTGACAACAATAAGAACCCATCTCCTGCCTCGAGATCTGCCAGTATTCAGAATGCTTTGGCCCAAAATGAACTCTAGTGACAGGGAGTTTACATATATATATATATATATATATAACGGTGTTCGATGACTCGTGCTTAATATCACAGGTTTTATTACGTTTCGCCATGGATACAGGCAGTGCTACGGAGTTCATTTTAAATGGTAGGTTGGGAACTTTGTGGCCTAGTTGTTAAATACATCTTCTCCCGCAGATTTTGGAACCGTTGGTTGGGCTCTTAAAAGGAAAAGCAACATCTCATGTTTCAGAATATGCCAGTAAGCAGAAATACTTGCACCACCATCAGGAATGTCGCGCCATTGAAGAAGAATATATATTTATACATGGAATTTGTTTATTAGACAAACAATTCTTAGTAAATTTTCCTCGTTAGATACAAGAATTTATAAAAATTATCAATAATAATTAGAATATTACATCCATTCTATGGACAAATAGTTAAAATAATGTGTATTTTTAATTATTTTGCTTCTTACAATACACCAGAAATGAGAGGGCTACTAATTCAAGGTTATTTTTCATCAACGGTTGAGCTACCCATGCCGTGAATTCCAGAGATGATGTTTTGTTTTCAAAATTCACATATCAAAATTTGTAGCAAGAGAAAAAAGATTAAAAACAATATTTCAAAATTGTTTATAATTTCATTTTGTGGTTTAAAATTGATTTAAAATTGAAAGAAGATTTTTTTTTTTAATTCTGCTTCAAAATAATTTGCTTCATTAAATGCTTCAAAATAAATTGTTTTTAAACTTTTGGTAACAAATGTTTCATGGATGACTTATTATTGTGATTTTATAGCATACACAATTAATGCAGTCACATTTAAATCCATATTTATATTAAATTTATATTAAATTTGTAATTAATATGCAACATCAGCATCATTTGTATATGTTTTAACATTAAGCATATAAATATCTAGTACTACATTTCAGGTGTATCTACTCATAGAATTAAAAATAAAACTGATTTTATTAACAGTTTCAATCATTGAATTTGTTAGCAATTTAAATTTGATAGCAACTAGTAATTTTATGTTTGATATAGGTTACTCTATATTACTCTATTATTAAATGCTTAAAAGTGAATTTTAAACCTTATTTTAACGAATGTTTAACGTTTTCGTTGTGATTTTATTGCTTGAAAAAAATCCACTCACATTTAAATCCATGAATGTGGTATTCATACCATCTATATCCATATTCATCTTAAATACCATCTATGTGCGCTTAAATGTTGAAGATAATATGCCTGCCGGTATATCGGCACGGAATGGAAAGAGACGTTTGAGAATTTATATTAACGGTTGAGATTTTAACTGATATGGAGGCAATTCCGATGTAACTAACGCAACTCAAACATTGGAGTTCTGACGGCCAATACCACATCGGACATTGATGCCTGAAGTTGCGCGTCGATTTTCATTAGGCCGCAATCCTTCGCATGGCTTTGATTGGATTGGTGCATTCAGGATTGCGTCCATCCTGTCAATACGCGTGTGCGGGGAAATTTGATTTAAATTGCATGGGGGGATGCTTTGTCTTAGCAATTAGAAATCGAACACAGTCAGTTTTTAATTGTAACTGGATCAGAATTTTGTTTGTTGAAAAAATTGTCTTACTTAAAATATATCTATGTACAATTCTTATTTGAATTGTTTTAGAGGTCTTTGGGTTAAACATTTCATGCCTGGAGCAGGTTGTGTAAGGGAAGGAGGTCATTAGATGATGTAAAAAGAGAGAGAAACGTTGTGGAAGATTCTGAGATGGTGTTAGGAAATGGAATGATGTTCGACGGATAAAAATTCATGTTAAATGGATTAAAGTACATTTTCATCACACACTTTCACCTGCAGTTCAGTTTTAATATGGACAGAATCGTGCGCAAGAGGGAGGGGTTAGAATCTTGTTGGCGTACGTTGAAAACAAGCTTCCATCAACAAGGAATATCTGTTGAAGCACCATGCAATGACAGGGCAGTTTTAAATAAATTTTTCTCTCATTCCACATACATAGACAACTTAGTCGTCTCATTAGTTGGGAATTGTAGTGCAGTATGTGAAATAAGACTTATTCTTTGATTAGTGGTAACGTACGCTGCACTAGCGTGAAGTAGATTTGAAAAGATTCCACTAGCCTCATTAAGTTTCGAAAAGATTCGAACTGCCTTATGAAGATCCGAAATACAGTATGAAGAATCAAAAGATTCGATTAATGTTCTTGAAGGCACGGATAGCTTCGACTAGTATCTTATGAAAAGATTCGAACTCCCTTATGAAGATTCGAACAGATTTGACCAGCATACTTGAAACTCGAAAAGATTCGCTAATCAGCTGAAGACTCGAACTTATTGGCGGCGTTATTTTGGTCTATGCTTTTTCAGAAACGAGCATATACTAAGTCGATTATGGTAATATGCCTTAACATTTTGATATTGAAAGTCAGACTTGCTATTCGAATCTTATTAGTTCTGACCCTTACAACAAAAATGCGGAGCAGCTACAAAAAAAGTTTTCCCAGAAAGGTATGTCCTCTTCAATAGTCCGTCGGTGGAAATATCAAACCCAATGATAACAGCAAAATAAAAACTAGAATGCTCTACTCAATACATACATTTTTTTTCCTAAATTGCAAACTTTCAAGTTTATTTATTAACAAAAATACATGACAAAACTTGCAGCTGAATTAATTATAAATTGGCAAAGTTTGACCTTTTCATGTAAGGATAACATGCTGAATCTAATGATCTCTTTCTTCACACTCAGAGTTGGAAGTTTTCGAAGAGTCATTTTCCTTCAAATGAGCAGTTTATTCGTACTGATATGAGATATTTCTGATGAATATTCAGTTGTTTTCATAAGTTGTACTTTTTTTGTTTTGATTTTTATAAACTTAGCATATTTAAAAGAAAATGTAATTTAAAAAAATGATGCCCATTAAAAATAGTTAATATTAAATTAGTTTAAATTTAATTGTGCATTTAAATACCGATTTTAATTATTCAAGTTTTTATTAAATTAAAATCAAATTAAAGATTTCATTAAAAAGTTACACGCAATTTTATTAATTTTTTATTAGATAATATTCATTAACAATGCTGCGTGATATTTTTTTAAGTAATTTAAATTCCATTACATTATTTATTACGAAATAAATAAGAAATAAATTTATATAAAAATTAAATTTAACAACTGAAACTTAATTGATATTAAAAATGAAGATTTCTCCTTTTAAATCCATAGATAAGCATATTTTTATACTCAATCAAAAAACCTGTATCTTTATTAAGATTTAATCTGATATTATTTAACAAAAAATTATCAGAAATAAAATAGTGCATTAGTAACATATTTTAAAATTAAAACATTTTTCAAAACCCATTAAATAAAAAAAAATTACATTAATAAAATATGTACTTACACATTAAAAATAAATTTCATTAAAGTAATATACATAAAGCACATTTGTTGATTTTTTTTTTCATTTAAGGTTTAATATTACTTTTGTAAACTTGCATTATCAAAATGCTGCAAATACTCATTAAAATGCTGAATAAGTAAAATAGTGCATAATCATCATATAATTTCAAAAAATTAAAACTTTTTCCCAACTCATTAAATAAAAAACATTAAAATATTAATAAATATATGTATTTGCAAATTAAAATAAATTTCATTATAGTAATATAATAAAGCAATTTTTTTTTCTTCTCCTTTAAGGTATTAATACTACTTGCAATTACTAAAATACTACATTTATAAAATTTTATTGCTATTTTCAAACTACATAGAACTATTGAAATAATAATGCATTTGTAAAAAGTTGCATTATTTACATTTGTAAAATTGTATTACTATTTTTTAAATTTGCATTATTGAAATATATTACATTTGTAATTGCATCATTAAAATATTACATTTGTAAAAATTGTATTACTATTTGCATCATTAAAATATTACATTTTGTAAAATTGTATTACTATTTGCATCATTAAAATATTACATTTGTAAAATTTTATTACTACTACATTGAATAGTACATTACATTACATTAATTAATACATTAAGTACACTATTAATTACTATTTTCAAACGTTAAAATACTACATTTGTAAAATTTTATCACTATTTTCAAACTTGTTTCATTAAAATACCACATTTGTAAAATTTTATTACTATTTTCAAACTTGTTTCATTAAAACACCACATTTGTAAAATTTTTCTTTTTTCGATTAAAGAAATGGGCTGCAATTTTCAAATTAAAAAGTTTAAACCAGGAATAAATAAGCCTTCCCCCTCCCCCTCCCCGTAATCGGCACCGATTAACGTACACACGTATTGATTATCGGTTCCAAGGTATAATTTGCATCCGCCGAAACTTTCTTAAATCTGAGCGAGGAGGAATTAAATATAAAATATATGTTTCCCAGCAGTGTCACATCATCATTAACGTGTTTGTCAATCGAACTCATTGCAGATTGATGAAGGCTTTCAGATCGCTTTATGGATGGCGCACTGGAGCCTTTATGGGCGCACTAGAACCTTTTCCTTTGATAAATGATTGGACCGGGAAGTTAAGCATGCCCGATTTGATCCAAGATGCCTTCCGCTATTTTGAAAAATTATGTTTCAACATGAACACGCTAAATGCAAATATATCAAGCCTTTCGCTTGATGAATATTTTAAGTTAATTGATTGGTGTGTTTGAAATATTTGAAGATTAGCTTGCTAAATTTGTTTTGAAGTATGGGAGTTTTTTTTTTTTGTTCTTCTTCAACTGAATGGATGAAAGAAAGATTAAGGGTGTTTTTCAATTTAGACAAAAGTGTGTGTGTGTGTTTTTTTATATTAATGATTGTTCAAGTTAAGTATTTGATAAAAAGTATAGGGAATAAATTAACTTTATAGAAATCAATATTCTGATCATTTAATACTAGCAGATAAGATCTGGCGGAGCTGAGTTTTATTATAAATCATAATATATTATATTTTGGAAAATTTTGGGATTAAAATAGTAATGAAGTTTAGAAAGTAGATTTGAAAAAGAAAAAAAAAAAAATCGTAAGTAAATTGTTGAATCTGTTATATTGTCTACATAGTTCAACATTGATATTTTCATCAACAATCTATATCATTTCATCAACAATCTATATCATTAACTATTATTTTTTACAACAACAAGATATTTATATTTTTTTAAGACTAAATTATTATTAAACACCAATATGATTATAATGTAATGGGTTTGTAATAAAAAAAACTTTTTACTTAATTTATTAATAATTAATTAATTAATATATATATGTACAAATAAAAAATGTTTTAATATATTTATGCATATGTATATTTATGTATATTTATGTATATATAAATATATCTGTGATTTTTGGTTGTACAGACAAAAACATAACGAATTCAAGAAAAAGAAATTGGAACCCGCAATGTTATAGTTTTAAAGATAAAAATATAAGTGATTAAACATTATTTTATTACACACAAACATTGGTATATATTATTAAATACAATATAAATTAATAAATTATTGTAGTGTGCAGGTTGTGCAGCCAGATTGTAACTGGGTGTGGTTGCATTGAGATAATTAAGGCACAGTTTGGATAACCCACAGATTTATTTACACACGCAGAAACATAACGCACATAAAATTAGAGACATGCAATATTTAACACATTTAAAGACAGATAATTATAGATACTGGAAGGAGTCCACTTGTAAGACGAAAGCTCAAAACTCGGATACGCGCAGGTTGCACAAAATATACTTTATCTCTAGATGAGAGTCTATAGGCCAATTAATGCGAAGGGATGCTTTAAATATATTTCTTCTCGGGATGAGAGAATATAAATCACATGTTTCTCAGCGATTGCGCTGCACTTTCTTTCATGTTTCCCAGGTTTTCTCCCCATGCAATACTCAGACGGGTTTAAAAACTAAATAAAAGAAATTTAAAAAAATTTTAAAATAAAAGAACTTTTATACAAATTAAAAATTAAATATCACACAGCATTTGCATTCATTGGATTTTTAATTTATTTATTAAATACCTTTGTATACTTCAAAATGTACACTTATATTAAATTATCAATTAATATCATATTAATTATATACAATAACTATACGTATTCATATGCTAATATATTAAATTTTGAAAAAAAAATTATGAAAATCGATATTAAACTAGAAAATTCCAATGCTTTCATCTTATATATAAAAAAATTGTTCGTTTGAATTCTAAGTGGTAAACTTTCATGAATTCTGAAAATAAAAGTTTAAATATTCATCACTCGCAAAAAAAATAAATTTCTAAAGCAATTCATAATGCATTAAAAAAGCAATTAATATAAAACTTGTCAAACCTGCATAAAGATTAAAAGACATTACTTAAAAATTCAATTGAATATTTTATGCATCAAACTATCTCTTCACTTCAACTTTATTAATTTTTTAAAGAAATATTCAACAAATCAATTAAAATGAACTCTCTGACTGAATTGGATTAATATCATCTTTTTTTCTTCTGATTGTTTTTCAGATGTTATTTGCTTGTTTAAAAAAAAGAACTTAATATCTTAAGACTATATCTTTTGAAATTTCAACGATTATGTATTTATTCGCTTTGATAATATTTATTTTAAATTAGCTCTTTTAAATTTCTTTAATAAATTTCTTGAACTCTTTGAAGTCGATGTTCTGCATTCATGAATATTTTTTAACGTTCTCATTTCAGACATTGAGAATAATTGAAAATAACTATTCATCATCATTTTTAATTTATTATTCATTATTATTTTATGTGATTTTTAGTGTTAACGGCAACAAATTTAAGAGACGAATGGCAAAACAAAAACTCGTGCAATAGTAACCTGGCAAACTTCATCGTAACATGTTTTTACACAGTGTAACAGATTTCCCACGGGAAGATTTGTGGCATTTCATTCCCACGAGAAAGGAATGTACATACATCCAGAGGAATGTACATTTACTATTTGACAAGTACATAATATCAATCTATCATTCAAATCTGACAGTAGATAAGCAGCATCATGGATACTTATTTACATGCAATTAGTGTTTTGTATTAATGAAAACAAACTGCCATTCAACTCTGATAGCAGATATTCAGTATCATGTATAAGGAGACCTCATGAAATTAGCGATTGTCTGAGCAGCCTTCACAGGTCGAAACAATTACAGATGGAAAATGGACTACACCATGAATTGCTATATCGTGATTGGTGATAACCATGGGCCGAGAAAATGTCTACTCTAGTGAGAAGTGAAGGAAGCTGATCTCCCACTTCATGGATTGATTTAAAAGGTGAATTTTGGAGAAGCCAGGAATTCTGCGACGAGTTGACAAGAAGTGTTGTTTTTCTTTTTTTTTTCTGAAATTGACTGAGCAGGCCGGAAATTCCGCCTTTTTCCAAAGTGAACCTGGGGTTTCGTGTGTCACGCCATATGATAATTAAGATCTGCTGCAGACCGATTTGACTAGATTCGCAGTAGACTCGAGAACTCTTGAAAATCACCGTTCTTGGATTGAACTCCATTTGGAAATCAAATTTAAATCATTAATTTTCATTCTTTTTGTAAATAATAATTTGTATTAACTCAGAATTCTGTACACATATATATATATGCTTGTAAATGCAAATTAAAATGGTCTCATAAACCTGAAAGTGACCCTCTTCTTGAAGCCGTTATAGATCTAGTATAGGCCTACACGTTACGACATTATCACAATTGCCATCGCATCGCCTAATTTCTGAAACGAGCAACTGCAATTGATACCGCTAGCAGAATCAAACCTTGGTGTTTCTGCATGCTAGCTGTACACGTTACACTGGAAAAAAAGACAATTATTTATTATTTCAATTTTTTTCTACTCTAAATTTAAATTAGTAAAAAATGCGGGATGAAATTAATAAAAGGCTTATTATGTATATTATTTAATAAACAGTGTCTTACAAATATCTGCAAATATACCCTATAATTTCCGATGATGACTTCTCATTGACTATTGGTCCTTAAATTGGTGACCATCATTTGTAAAAGAAAAACAACGTTTTTTTCTATTGAAAAAGAGTTCTGATTTAATTAGAAAAAAAAGAAGTACATGGAGTATATTTTATCAGCACAAACATTAATTATCATCAATTTCATTATTTTAAAATATTCTGCTTAATACTATTAAGCTTAAATACTCTGCTTTATATTTCAAATATCCACTACAGAAATAATGAATCCTATAAGTTGCTGTTGGACGATATTACATTTCCGTCCGTGTAGAATGGTGTGAAGAATAATGAATTGTTATAATGGTGAAGAATGGTACGAGGGGAAGTTACTTTTCTGGTAAGATGTCTATTTATAACTATCCAATATTTGCTGACTATATTTTGGAATACCAAGAACATTCTCAACAATTTGAAATTTAGTTTGAAGTGTAAATGTGTGTGTGCCGATGAGTAAATGTTTTCCAAATTACCACACAGTTCATTCTTTTTTTTGAAGCAATGAAATGCATCATACGTCCCTAGTTGAACCCAGAAAGCGTCTTGACATTATAGCATTACAAATAAATTCGAAAATTATATTTGAACATTTACAATTACATTTACATTATATTTGAAATTAGAATTACAATTACATATGAACCTTACAATTAGAATTATATTTGAACAAGGGGTAAGATTTATATTTTATTAAGATACTAAAAAAAAAAAAAGTTTATTGAAAAGAAAGTTTTTTATTTTTTATCCAGTTTTATATAACTTTAATGTCAATAGATTAATATATTAATAAACTATTGGCGAGATCACCGTAAATAAATAACTTTGAAGTAAAGTACTAGAAGAGTAAAATAATTATGGAATCTTTAAATTCAAAATTTTGTTACAATGATTTGTCATGATGGCAATTCACTGTGGGACAAAATATTAAAGATGGCGAGTGCGGAAAAAAGCAGTTTTACATTGTGGTTTTTCGAATCAAATCCACTACCATGGTCCCTTCAGTATATATAAAAAATATTCTTTCTAGCAATTCTATCCCACATTGGTTAAGGTAATCATAAAAAAAAGAGTAACATCTTGCAACAAAAAGAAGTAGAAAGAGCAATCACATCACAAAAAAATGTTTACTTTACCAGCCATCAGCAAAGATAAGCAGCTTTGTAGTTAGATAAGCTTTTATGCGACTATAAAGGAATGTTCTGCATAACTTCCTACGTCTCCCTGCCTACAAAGTGCCTACTTTTTGTGACATGTATATTCGCCATTTTTAAATCTGACGTCATACATAATTACCCACAATGCAATACCTCCACGGCTGCCGTATGCCTCCAAAAAAAAAAAAAAGTATTTTAGGAATATATAATCATTTTTCATGTCTCATCTTTTTTATTCTAAAGTAAAATGCAGCACAAATCCCTGATAATAAGTTATACACATCCTATACAATTGAAATTCAATATAATTATAATATATGTGTATTTTTTAAAAATTTAGTTTATATTACTTTAATAATATATAATGAACAAGAGGAATTTATTATTTACTCAGATATAGATGAGAGTTACATTTAAGAAATTGATAAATGATTTATCCTGAAATGAGTCAATAATTGATTTACTTTCTTCTTCTTCATTGGCGCAACTGCCAAGGTCGTCTGCCTGCTTGCAGATTTCAGAGACAGGTGATGTTTTTATTTTTAGGGGAAGGGTTGTTAGCCCTACGCTCTACAGTCATATTAGACCACTACTACACATCACTACGCCTAGAGCTGAGTTTCCCCTTTACAGGTTGGGAATGATGTGGGTGATAAGAAGTCTATTTGGCTCTTGTGACGTTCTACTGCTCTTATGAGACAGGGACTGCGGCTTAAAGTGGATTCCAAAACCACTACAAACATCCATGACACAGTCGGTACTTGAACCTGAAACCTGTGGTACCCGCGCCAGAGCGCTAGCCACTCGGCCATCAGGTTTTCGTGTCGTGACCGGCCTGTTGTTTAAGGAGTAGATTCCAAACGAACATATATGGAATCACAGGGACACCAATCCGAAATCTGTGGCACCGAGAGCCATCAGGCCCTAATTAATTTATTCAATTATTTAAAAAAGAACTAATATTTCAAACAGCAAAAAAACGTGTGTCGATAAAAGCTTAAGCAAAAACTTCTAAAAGAAGAAGAGGTAAAAGAAAAAAATAATAGTTTTACAAAGTAAATACCTATAACCATGAAATGCTGAATTATTTATACCAAGTTAAATATTAATAACTTTCCCCTTGTGAATGTTTTTACTGCTGAACAAATATTTTCACAAGAATGGAACGAGACGAATGTATGGGGAGAGCTATAAAAAATTTATTTCACTTGAAACAAAACAGGTTGGAAGTTATGCATATTGCTTTTCAATTAACTGAACGTTTACAGCACTTTTTATTCCCAGTTTCTGATTTGTGTAAGCTAGTAATTACGCATGTAATTCAAACACGGTGCTTTTTTTCCTCCTTTTCCTAACAGCATTTGTTTTTAATTTGTTTCGCGTTGTTTTTTGAGTGATTAGCAGATAAAAATTCTGCGTTGAAAGTAATGTCAGACTGCAAAAATAATTAGTTCTTATCTGCGTTTGTTTGAATACTTTCACAGCACATCTTTTCTGCGATGATTAATACGATGACTTTGTATTTTTCAACGATTGCTAATGATAATTTATATTTATCTTTACTCTAGAGTAAATTAGTAATTCAATTGAAGACTCTTTTGTTCAAGGATGGACTTCAATAAATTGGAAACTTCATTCATTGCAATTATGAGATTCTGAAAAAAAGATTTGTTGGTTGTAAATTAATGTCTGCATTCAGATAATATACTTGTTTTAAATCCAAGTGTTTAATCATTATTTGTTCTTAATAAAATATAATATTATGTTGCATTATATTCAAGAGCCAGATTCCTTTTAAGCAGGCTATTTAGTCTACTTTTTTAAAGATTTTATGTTGAATATTTTAGTTGAATAGACCTGGATAAAATTTTATCATAACATGAAAGATACATGAAATAGGTAAACTTGGCATAGTGACAATTGTAATATTTCATTTCTATAACTGCCAATTTGGCAACGCCTAAACTACAACGATGTTTCAACAGTTGATCATGTTAAGGGGATCATGTTGATCGTGCTATCTTATAGCAAAAGATCTGTTATCAATCACGTAACGTTTACTGACAGAAGATTTTACCAAGTAACTCACTAAAGCGAGAGTCGAAAGAAAGACTTGTTTGGTTACTTAGCACTTTCTGAGAAAAAATGGCTATCCACAATGCAAAATATTCATTATTTCTTTAGTTAAACAATAAAAATGCAATATATATATATATATACACACACTATGTGGAAGAAAGTGACGGGACACGACACTATAACGACATAAACCCATATTTATTAAAATTAGCAGGAGATAGGGCTTCTTTGGCTGCGATCACAGCTGCAGCCCTTCTGGGCATGCTTTCCACTAAATTAGCATATGGCAAGAGGAATTTCCTTCCAAATGTTTAACAGGAAGTTCCATAGTTCAGGCTTGCTTTTGGGGTGAGGGGTGATAACCGACGGTCCTATTCGTCCCAGAGATGTTCAATTGGGTTAAGATCAGGCTATGCGCCGGCCACTCCATGCGTTTAACGTTGTTGTTCACATACAATCAAGAGTCCTCCTTGCAACATGTCATGTTGCGTTGTCGTCTTGATACCAGCAATCATCCATACCGTACGTTGCCCACAAGGTAGGGAAGGACATGGATTGCCGAGAATATCACAGTATCTATTGGCATTCATCGCACCATCAACTTTTCACCAGTGGGCCAGTCCCATACCAGGAGAAACAGGCCCATACCATCAATCCTCCTCCACCAAACTTTGCAGTTGGCGTGCCTCCTGGTAAACGGAACACTTCCCTCGAACGGAAAAGGGTAAATCGTGACTCGTCACCCAAAGGACGCGTTTCCAGTCATCCAGAGTCCAAGTACGGTGGTCTTTGGCCCATCGAAGGCGCGCTTTCTCTTGTTGGTTTTCGTAATCAAAGGCTTATGGCCCGCCGAACGTCCAGTGTAACCCAACTTATGGGCCTCAATACGAAGAGCCTTGGTCGAAAGGGCCACACCTGTGGCTTGTCTAAACTCATTAGCGATGTTATCCATGGACGTTTGATGGTTACTTCGAATCTCCTGCCGAGCACCTGCCGGTCCCTGCTGTTGAGAACTGTAGGTCGTCCACTTCGGAGTTTTTTGTTCTTGACAGTGTCCCTCAGTCTTGTAGCGACACACAACACGTGCTACAGTTGATTTTTGAGCAGTTACGGAGACGGGATATCTCCTTAATTGACACCTTGGCAAGATGCAACCAACCAACACACCTTCTCGAACTCAGACAAACTCTTCCCGTGGCGGCATCTTGACAAAAACAACTCTGAACGACTCCACAGAGTATTTATAGGATATGGCTGACACGTGATACCTATTATTGCGTATGTCAGCTGCATTGTCGACTTTTCACTTTTCGAGGGGTGTCCCGTCACTTTCTTCCAGATAGTGTATATATATATATATATAGACCTTTATGAGCCTGTAATTATCATGGGACATATGATTATCCTAAACTATTTTACTTAATCATGATGGCATTGAGTTACATGGGTATAGTTTAACTCTTTATAATTTTTATAAAATATTTAAAAATTAGAAATTAAAATCAAAAAAGTAGCATTATCTTGATAAAATGTATATATAAAAAAGTTATATAAAGAAGAAGGGATATAATTTAAAATTAAATTTAATCTTGCACAGTGCCGTATGTTGATCATCAAAAAGTTAGAGAGAAAGAGAATGGGAAAAGTGCAGTTGTAAACAATAGGTCGAAAACGGTCGATACCCTCGTATGTATACGAATCGGGGGCGAGCAGTAAGTGATGATACGCTTCCCATTGGCGGTCGCGATAGTTGCAGTTTATATGATGGCAACTTTCCGTTAAGGAGTTTGTAAAGGGGCAACACCATCCTTTCCAGCCTTAACTTTCCAACTAGTAAAGGGTCCCAACATACATTAACAAATCCCTTCATCATTAACCATTCAACAAACATTATGTAAACCATTAACGGAACCTTATGTAATGGATACTGAGTTGCATAGAATAAAGATTAAGGCAAAGTTGATTTAGCATTCTTTTGTTAAGGTTTATTCCACTAATGCCAAGATGCAATGAAGACTTAAAAGGTGCACGAGAATGTGTGTTCGATTCCTCTGATGTCGTACACTACTGTCTCTGCATTCAAAAGGGTAAAAAATCAGAAAAATTGGGATTGTGAAATTTCTATTTATTGCAATTAAATGAAGTTTGCTAAAACCCATCAACAAAGCAGGGCTCATAAATCAAGCACAAAATGGGGAAAACATACCATTTTCTATCTTGAAAATACACAAATTGTAAACATATCAAAAGATATAAGATCTGAGTGCAATGTGTATCAGTTACAGTATGAGGTGTATGATCTCTTCTAACAGCTATATAGCGACATCAATGTTCCATGATCAAATTAATAATGTTTATTTAGCAAATAAACATCATTAAAAAACGCCTATTGATGTATCAATGCAATTTTTTAGAAGACCTTGGGGACCTGATGGCCGAGTGGCTAGTGCTTGGTACCACAGGTTTTTCGGCTCAAATCCCGGCGATGCCAGGGATGTTTGTATGGTTTGGAATCTACTTTTAAGCCGTAGGTCCCGGTCTCATATGACCGTAGAGCGTCACAGAGCCCAATCAGAGTTCTTCTCACCCACATCATTTTCAAATTGTAAAGGGGCTACTCAGCTCTAGGCGTATTGATGTGGTGTGGTGTAGTAGTTAGAAGAACTTGAAGGATGGATGTAAGTCGGAAAGGTTTACTAATAGGTCTATTTAGGTATCTTAAACCTTTTCAATCATATTAAAGCCTAGCTTAGTGCTGGTCAACCATAGTACTTCCTCAAAATGTTCTAAAGATGGATAATTCCACCAATAGATCTCTATGTGATCTAAATTATTAAAATCTGTTGAAAGAAGGAGTTTTTGGAAGGATTAGAGATTCAATCAGTTAGGTTTGCCTAAAATATCTTTTCTTTGTAAATTTTGACTGAGAAACATCGATGTCTCATGTATGATAATGTAAATATATGGTTAATGGATCATTCCAAAACTGTGAACATAACCCATGAAAGGAGTTTCTCTCATGGAATTGAATAGTTGTAAATAAATTAAATTTTTTGATTCATGCGCTGAGAAAGCATGTGAATCATTTGGGTATGTAAGAAAAGTAAATATATGATTTTTTTACATTAATAGTGTTTTGTTTTTAGTGACATATTAATGCATTGCCTAATAAGAGTACGTTAATTAATACTTTTTATTGACATCATTTTTCAAACAGTCTTTATGGAATTTATACATGACTTAAATATAAAATAAAAATATTAATAAATAGAATATAATAAGAATATAAATATTATACTTGTATATATGGAATGATAATTAAAATGTAATGTAGTTTCCTCCACCAAATTTTGGACTTTTTTGTTCTTATGCTATGCCTTAATATAATCCTAATCATGCAGATTCATTTCGTAATTAACTTTCACATTTTTAAAATATTTCGAAAGTAAAGAAAAGTTTTTTTTGTTTTCATTTTCCTTGGTTCTAGGTACTTTATAAGGACACAATTGTAATTTCATTTGGGAAGAGTGAAAAAATATTTTTTTAAGAAATTCTTTCAGAAGTTTAAATGAACAGCTCATAATTCGAAGTAGCTGTTAAAATAATATTAACTTTCCTATAAAGTTTTATTACAATCTTCGAAGAAAAATGTGTGTGCATTTTCTATTACAAGAAAAAATCAGGTATTGATTTTTATTTCTCAACATATTTCCATTATTCCGTTTTTCTTGCTTTTTTTTTCAATGAATTCCCCAAAAATCTACAAAAAATTATGAATATATCATCATACATTTATATACCTAAATAATTTTTTAATATATATATATATATATAATAGGGATATTGTTATGAATGAAACGATATAAAGTTAGGTAATTATAATTTAAATTTTCGTAGATTGTTATTTTTATTTTTCATTTTTCTATTTGAATAATCTATTGATATATACAAAAACATGCGTTTTATAATCTGAATATCACTTCTTTTGTTAGTTTAACCATAACCAGATCTAATAAGCATTATTTAATGATATAAACATTCCGATTTGTGAGGGAGTTATATATAAGTTGGTAAAGTTTTATTTTATGTTATCATTAAAATAAAGATTTCTAATATTAATTAAAAACTATGGTACTGTTTTATTTATTATTCATATCAAGAGAAATTATTCCAATAATGAAGTTAAAAGGGTCAATCAGAAATCACTCAAAAAAAAAATGACGTTAGGTTTTCGACAACTAACAGAAATTTTTAAATACATACTAACATTTTAAGTCAATGTCCAGGGATTGAAATATAATATAATATTGTATACAATATATATTATATAACACAATACAAAAAAAAAAACAGAAGAACTGACAAGGAGTGAATTAGAAACACGGCAATTTGCACTACAAAGGCCACTACCAATTAGCTTCACGTATAATTTGTCGCAATCTATCGTAGCATCGGCAATACAAAAACGGAAGTTACTCACATTCAGACCTTTCAGACAAAGGAATAGAAAGAAAAGAAATTTTCAAAATCCGATATGTGCATAAGCTGCAGCAATTAAAAACAAAAACAATCATTAGACAAACATAAATAATAAAAGATAACATTGGAAGAACTGCATTGACAGATAAAACAAGAAGAAAAAAATTATTCAAAATATTAAAAAAAAAATTTTTTTTTAAATAGGATATGAAATATGTTATCCAGGAAATCCGATTGAAATTGGTAAAACTAAAAAGAAATGCTTTTAAAAGCCTAAAGGAAATTAATTATATCATCTTGATAATAGCTTCATCATAATAAATAATTTTAATATATACAGTGTGATTATAATTAAAGATCTCACTTTCAAAATACTGTAAAAGAAACCACTCGTCACAATCAGTTCAAATTTGAACTGAAGATACTTGAAGAAGAGGAAAACGGTACGGCATCAAAAAGTTCCAAAGTATATTAATAGATGGCGCCGTAAGCGACATAAAGAAAGGAATTCGGCTGCCAGTGATATTTTGAATCGAAATAACAACGTATTTGGCATGAGGTGCACATTAAGCAAACTGTAGTTTCGGTTTTGGTGACTGGTTTCGGTGTTTTGACATAAAAAATGACTTTCAAGTCATTCAACAGTTGTGACACTATTAGTGGAAAACCCATCCACCCTACCAAATTGGATGGGAAAAATCAGTGGAACTTTGCTTTTGAGGCCATACCGTTTCCCTTTTCTTCAAGTATCTTCAGTTGAAATTTGAACTCATTGTGACGAATGGTTCTTTCTTTACAGCATTTTGAACGATTACAAACCGCTTTTTCGTAGAACACTACTTTTTTTTTTTGCAGCGAAGTTTTTTTTTCCTAATGCTGGCAAACACAGACAGCTTGGTCTTTGGATGCTTTAAGGCAAGTGCTGCAGAGACGTACTCAGTTTGCATTACCCAGAGGGCGCATGTAACTTGAAGTTAAGCCACGGACGCGGAGTAACAATGCCCCGCAACGCTCTGCTATCCTATTTGAACCGGGACCTACTTTTAAAGTGGATTCGAACCACTACAAACAACCATGGCACCGCCGGACTCGAACCCCAAATCTGTAGTACCGAGCGCAGAGCGCTAGCCACTCGGCCATTCAGGCCCTTTTTCAGGAAGTAGAATTGAGAAAAAATGTAACAAAAAATACTTCAAGAAGCCTTTTCGTGCACTATAAAATATGTACTTCGTATTTAAATCTTTATAAATGTAAAAAATAATTTCAAAAAATCCATTTTTAATTATATTTTTCTATTTATTGTTAGTTTGCATACTATAAAATTTAATTTTTGTAATACATGCCTTTTATTGAAAATTACACTGTATAGCTCATTTGTTTTATTTATCCTGGCCTAGTTTGTGTGCAGTTTAACATTTGAATTCTTGTCAAAAAAAAATAAGAAAATTCATATATTATTTTTTGTTAATGCAAAAGAATAATTTAATTAACGAATTTCGAAAATCAATTTTTAATTACATTTTTCTCTTCATTGTTAGTTTTCATTCAACAAAATTTAATTTTTCTAATACATGCATTTTTATTGAAAACTTATACTGTATAGCTCATTTTTATTTATCCTGGCCTAGTTTGTGCGTAGTTTAACAATCGAATACATGCCCAAAAAAAAAAAAAAAGAGAAATGAAACCATTGTCATTAGGACAATTTAAAAAAAATTCAGTTTAAATAATTAATTACTATTATAATGTAAATTAATATGAACTACATCGTTAACAGTTTTTTAATTTTGCACGTTATTATAAGAGATGATTAAAAAAAGTTTAAGTGATATTAATTTCGTTTAAAGCATTTTATATATAAATAAACAACTATTAAAAAGTGTTTTTTATTCCTCACGATGTTTAATAAAAAAGTATTTACTGACTTTTAAGACGATCTGTATTTAAGCCATATTTCATTTAAACCTCCTTGATTATTTCACAAGACTAGTTTCTGTTTTCGCCTAGCGAATCGAGAAATATTTTTACATAAAAAATGGTTAAAAAAGGAAGAAATCAATGCAATTGTGCGTAAGGTTAGTCATTGTGTAAACATTCATAACTGAAACTGTTATTACTTTCTCTCCAAAACACCAGGGCACAAAACAAGAAATGTGAGTAATTTATTTTCGCATTACTTTCAATGCGATGAAGTCTCCATTAATTGCTTTTTACTCAAACAAAAGTGATATTTATATTTTTCTCGTCTTTTTTTTTTTTTCCACAGTGGCATGAGTAAAAGGGCAATCGAAAATGCCGGAAATAATTATACTTCAGTTAAAAACCGATGCAAAAAAAATGTGCGCATGACTTCGAGATACAAACCCATAAATACGAGCGATACAATAATAATTTTTTTTTTTTTTTTGTAGATATTTGCCGCAATGAGATCTGCAATTAAATAACATCTTTTTTTTATAGCTGACATAATTACCTTAAGCATTGTGGAACTGTTATTAAGGAATTTAAGGTTTCGTTTTTATGATTCTTTTTTTTTATTTTTTAATAAATCTTAATGGCATTGTTTTATGTCTTGCTTTTTTTTAATAATTAAATTTTGTTTGAAAAATATAATTTATTTGAAAAGTAGCTACCCATGTTTGATCAAATTAAAAGATGCCAAATTAATTTTTAAAACTTCAAAAATCATGACTCCGGTATAAATAATACTTTAATGAATTGACAATAATTTTTATTGATTATGAAAATTAAAAATGTTTTTTTATACCCCTGACATTTTGAGTTTTATCATTCGACAGAGATGTAGAAATATCTGTTATAGTGCACCCGATATTGCCATTATATATATATATGATTTCGAGATAGGAGATGTTTTCTTTTTTTTTTACGAGGTAGGGTTATCAGCCCTACGAAAAAGGTCTACAGTCATATTAGACCAGGACCTACGGTTTAAAGTGTATTCGGAACATACCCACACACACACACTCACACACATATATATATATATATATATATGTATATATGTATATATGGGGCGTGATGGCCGAGTGACTTTTTTGCTCTGTGTCACAGGTTTTTGAATTCGAGTCCCGGCGAAGCCGTGGATGATTGCAGTTGTTCGGTGACCATTATAAAGCGTAGATCCCAATTTAATATGACTGCACAGAGTTCCGGCGTAGGGCTGACAATCTTACCCCGTAAATAAAGGAAACGCCTCATATTTCGAAACCTGCCAGCAGGCAGACGGGCTTGGCCATGGGGCTATTGTGCCAATGAAGAAGAAGAAACCAGCTTATTTGAATCTGCTATCTTCTGCCAGGTAACAAGGTTCTGTCAGGTTATCTTCTGTTATCGCCAGGCTACAAGTCTAACTTATTTCACATTATTATCACCGCATGTTTTATTTTTTATTAAAAAAAGGTGGGCCACTTATATATGCCAGAAACAGTCCCTCAACAAACAATGAAGTTAGAATTATTGACTAAGGTAAATATTTAAGGCGACTGGCTCTTACTTGTGCGTCGCTTAGGAGAAAAAATGCTTTTACACGCGTCGTCACGAAACCTATCGAATCTCTTTATTTCTGAAAAAGACATGACTGGATCAATCGCCTCAGTGTAATTTATTATTTCACATATTCCAGAGACAATTGCGCAGTATTTATGCATGGCATATATCAGTTGAACAGTATTTGTGCATAGTATATATGAGTTGAATCACATTTGTGCATGGTATGTATGGATTTTGAATTTTAGATTTATCTACTATATTCCCTTTAGGCCGTCATATTCTTTGCTTAAGGCTATAATGCACCTTGGCAACGTTCGAATCCTTACCCTCTTTCCGGCTAGCGTGTCCATATTAAACTAGGCCATAGTCAAATGCTTATTTTGGGGGATATTACGCTAAATTACTTTCACATAAAGTTTTTATTATTTGCCAAATATCTTCTCAGAGTACAATACTAAACATATCTCACCGCATCTGAATCTTTGGCGACGTTTCTGCTTCCTTTACATTACCTAATTACCTCCCTCCCTACAGCAGCAGCAGATAATGACCCATCAGACGTCAAGCGCTACTCGACGCTACCTTCCCCAAAAGCGAGATAGACAGAAAATCTAAAGCCCTTTCACGGTTGGCGGTAGTCGCGGACGAGTTGGCGAATAATTGATGAGGTTGGCATAAACTTCTTCTTTCTTAAGATAGAACATCCATTAGGCCAAGGAAAGCGATCAGAATTTTTCATTCGCCTAAATGAGGCTGCCAAAGATGAATGCCGAGCCATTACCCAAAAATTGCATTTAAATACGAAAATAAAATTCTTCCTCCTTTTCGAACGTTTTCCCTCGCAATTTGCGGTAGATAATCTAAAATGTTCCAAAGTTCTTCTTCAGGAAATGCTTTGACTGACTGTCCGCAATGAATAATTTTCTCCGAATTAGTTTTTGTGTGTGTAGTTTCATATTTTGTTTACTGTTGCCATTTCCTTTTTTTTTTCCCTCTAAATTGCTGATTTTTTTTTTTTTTTTTAATTTTTATTTTTCTCTTTTATGTTCACGTAAAAAATAGTTATTTTCATTTTTAAAATGCTCTCGATTTTTCTTATTTGCTCTCCAGTAAGTATCATTAAAGGACATATAGAATGAACTTCTAATGACTTAGAATCTTTTATTGTATGATTTGCTCTAAATCAAAGATACTTTCTAAATGTCATGGCTTTTGGGATGAACCGTCTCATCGTACATCAATTTTTTTTTTTAATCACATGTAATTATTGGAATTAATTTTATATTTTGTAAAAAGATAAAAAAAAAAAAATGGAAATGATCTCGCTCTAATTTATTTGAAAAGCGAAAAGGCTCATTTGATTTGTCAATATATTTCTCCTTCGATTCATCAATACATTTGAACAGACTTACTTCAGCAAATGAAATATACTTCATCATCATCAGTGACGCAACAGCCCCAAGGTGGACCAAGGCCGTCTGCTTATTGGCAGATTTCAAGAGAGAGATGCTTTCTTTTTACTGGGTAGGGTTGTCAACCGCAAGCGCAACGATCTATAGTCATAATAGACCGGGATCTACGGTATAAAGTGGATTCCGAACCACTACAAACATCCACGGCACCATCGGGACTCGAAGCCGAAACCTGGGGCACCAGAGCGAGAGCGCGCTAGTCACTCGGCCATCAGGCCCCAAATGACATATACACCCACACCATAATTCATTCATCAGCATGTATACGCAATCATCAGTTGAAATTCTTTGATCTATTATTTTTACTAAACCATTTCGAAAACTCCAGCATCGAATATTTAAACTTGCTTTCTTAAGTATATATAACACTGTAAAAATCTTTTTCCATATTTCTGGGAAATAAAATTCTAAGTGTAGATTATTTAAATCAAAACATGAATTTTTTTCATTTCACTCGGCAATGGTATAGGGTTTACAGAATTCTTCGTTGAACTGTTTTTGGCATTAAACAATTTCCATAATATTCTTTCTGGGAAATTTCCTTACAAAACGTATTTAAATATTTCTACCTTTTCTTTCTTTCAAAAATAATTTAAAATATTATTTTCCATTTAACAATATAAATTTTCTATTTTTTGAGTTTTCAAATATGCATATAATGCTAGATAAAATCATTTTTTTTTAAATTTTTTGTAATTTCGTCAGTTTTATTTGTAATCTATTAATATTCCTTTTCGCATATTTTATACTAAATATTTTGAAATGGGTGTTTCTTGATATGTATATCCTTTTATAAAGACAAAATTTTTGAAAGTTTTGATTTCTTTTAAATTTGATCTATTATGACGCATTTATCCCATATATAATAAATGAAATTTTTTTTTTATTTTAATTCATTTAGTTCATGCTTGTATAAATAGGCTCTACGTTAGCTGTTTGGTTTTGTAAAATATTCAGTTTTTGTGTTATCCAAATGGAATTAAGTGATTCAAAAGAAAGTTTCAAAAGTTGAAAAGGAAACTTTTTCTCTTTATTGCTCTTCATATTTCTAAATATATTGCGCTTTTTTGCTGACTGTTGTTTATTTCTTTCTTTTTATTTATTTTGAAGCTTTCACCCTTGACACCATTACTCAAGAACATAGTATGAAATGAGTAATTTATATATGTAAAATAGATAACATGACTAAGTGACTAGTGGATGTGCGAGTGTCTGGAGCTCGGTGCTACATGTTTCGAGTTTCAGTCCCAGATGTGTCATATATGCCTGTAGTGTCTCGGAATGCACTTTAAACCGTTATTTAGTTCTTGTCTAATATGATTGTAATAGCGTTAGTCGTAGAATTAACAACTCTACCCTGTAAAAAACATCTCCTGTCTCAAAATATGCCCAGTAAGCGGACTGCTGTGCCCACCAAGAGGCTGTTGTGGCAATGAAGAGGTAACATAGAATGATGAAAAGAATTCTAACAAATAAAAATAAAACTTTTCTACGTGTGGCATAAATGGTTAACAATTGTCTGTCCTTTTTAGTAATTGTAGTGGGCATAAGTAATTAATAAGTAATGTTAAGGGCATAAGTAATAAAGCATTGAATAACAACTCCATCCTGTAAAAACATCTCCTTCTCAAAATCTGCCAGTAAGCGGACGGCAGCAATGTCAGGACAAGTCAAATAAGCAATAACAGCAATAAGTCCGGACAAGTGAAACTCGACCAATTTAGTAAATAGTACATAGATATATAAACATTGATAATTGGTTACAAAAGTTGTTTATTATTATTTTTAGAAAATAAAACATTTTTATTATCTAAAAACTTATCGTTCTTCGTTTAGAATCGCCCTTCTTTATCCCTTTCTTCATTAAACTTTATTACATCGGGCGTTTATTCTAAAAATGAGTCATTTACGTTACTTATTTAATGAATCTTGTTCACGTTTTATTTTCTCACTTATTCTTCGTTTAAGGGGAATGAAATTTAAATACCGCATTTACTTTACGCTGTAGATTTACATGACAAAATCTAATGCATCGTAGTTAATACAACATTAAAGTTCGCAAACTTCCACTTCTTTTCAGACTTTGAAAGATGACCTTCGAATGATAATGTAGAGTTTACATTCTCGCTGAATCTATGTACTAATATATACAGCAGGACACCGACGAAAAATTGAAATATCCTGTCTTTTTTAAGATTTAAAACCGGACTGCAGTGGATCCTGTCTGTCCCATCATCCAACCTAACTACTAACCATCACCAATCCCGATAGAACAACTCATGGTATATCAATTGGTTGATATTAAATTTGTAATTGTTTTTACCGTGAAGGTCGCACAGACATTCGCTAATTTCAAGAGTCTCATTATACATGATACCGAATATCCGCTATCAGATTTGAGTGACAGATTGTTCTCATTAGTAGGATTTTTTTGTTTTTACATTACTGAAATTTCTATAACAATTAATAGTTGCTTACACCAAACATATTTTCAATAAAGCACAAAAATTTCTTTATCTTTTTGAAAATTCCGTAATATCCTTCATATAAAAATTATCAAACCATTGTTCTACACCACAGTCATGCATAATATTGATTTTTCTAATTTAAATGTATAATATGAATAGTTGCTATTCAAAGTACAGAAATTTAGGATTTTTTAATATTCTACAATTGAAAAGTTTCTATACAAACAAATCCTGTGAGACACAAATTAAATATTGATCTTAGAACATTTATAAAACAAAACAATCTTAAATGTTCTCTTCCATTTGGTTCCATTAATAAATTATTACACAAGAACAGGATTTTTAACAATAGTTCGAAACAAATGTTCGAATTCCTGAAAGAATACAATTTTTATTGTTTAATTGTTCTCGAAAACACTACTTTCAAAGATTTAAGCTCTCTCTCTTCTTTTTAACGAATCGCTGTTTCAAAACATGGCATTATAAAATAATAATAAATACGAACACATTCTTCTCTTCTTCTTTAGCCTTCATGTAATAGAACAGGTTTCATCAATCACAGAAGCATTATTTATCTTGATGAATACGAAGTTGAAAATTGTGGATTTAAATTTCCATCTTTCCCACCCGTTTCTGTTTGATGGCGTAATTATTTTTTAGAAAAAAAGAAGAATTCGGCCGCCAAATATTACAGAGAGCATCGTTTACTTTGAATATGGATAAAAACAAAGGATATTTCAAACTATAAAGGGTTATAAGAATTTTATTTTAAAAATATAAAAAAATGTATTCGTGTTCAAAGAATTAGATATTTACAATAGAATTGCATGTTGAGAATAACCATTTAGAAATACATGTTTACCATAATTATTTAGAATTACATGTTTAGAATGGTTATTTAGAATTACATGTTTAGAATAATTATTTAGATTTACATATTTAGAATCGTTATTTAGAATTACATGTTTAGAATAGTTATTTAGATTCAGGTTTATAATAGTTATTTAGAATTACATGTTTAGAATATTTATTTAGAATCAGGTTTAGAATAGTTATTTTGAAAATGTTTAGAATAGTTGTTTAGAAGTACATATTTAGAATAGTTATTTAGAATTACATGCTTAGAATAGTTATTTAGAAATACATGTTTAGAAAAATTATTTAGTAATACATGTTCAGAATAATTATTTAGAATCAGGTTTTGAATAGTTATTTAGAATCGTTTAGATATTTGGAATTAAAATAGTTATTTAGCATCGCATGCTTAGTTATTTATAATTAAAATAGTTATTTAGAAATACATGTTTAGATTAGTTATTTAGAATTACATGTTTAGTTATTTAGAATTAAAATAGTTATTTAGAATTGCATATATATTTTACTTATTCCGTTCTGGCAACATTATTTTATCATAACTATTAGAAAAGAAAAACTATTCTTATACTACTGAATTTGAATTTCAAACCATTGCTACCACGAACGTCTTAAAAAACATTTCAAAATAAGAATAATTTTAAAACTAATTAAATTTATTGCTAAGAAATATAATATTAAAATTACCCTTTATTACATAAACTAATCCGAATTACCTATACTACAATCATTTATCAAGATTTAAAAATAAATTTCAAATTAGTTTACAAATCAATATTTATTTTACCATTCTTTATACGTGCCTGACTTTTATCAGTTATGATTTTGACTTTTTATCACTAGTGTTATATAAAATGAGCGTTTGTAATAAATACATATGACTATGCATTCCAAATACTTATTCTAGTTAAACAAAACAATAGATTTCTTTAAATTTTCAATCCTGTCATGTTATGACTGCAATTTTTTTTTTTTAAAAACAAGTAATATAAAAAAAAAAATGTTAAGTTAATTCCTACTTAAGTCAACAAAGAAAAATTTTATTTTAGTTACTTTTTATTAAATAATTACAATTAATATAAATATGCATATACATCACAGCATTAAGTGGCAAAAAAAAAAAAAAAAAAAAAAGAATTTCCTTGCAATTTTCCATTTTCCTTTCTATAGATGGTGTTGGACTATTATTTTCGTTTGTTACTATTCATTCGCATTCTATTTTTTTTTTTCGTTTCTAATTTTTGAAGCTGATGGTGGTCTATAATTTCTCATTCTATCCATCTCTTGTAATGCTTCATTATTGCAAGGAAACTTTCCAGTGAGTTTCGAGCATTAAAATTAATTAATTAAATTTAATTAATGAATTAATATTTGAAAAACTGTATTAACATCAAGTGTCACAAGTTTAAAAAAAATGTATTTGAACTTGAGTGGATGTATAAAAAGTATTTTGTTAACGATTGAAAATTTGAACCAGATATATAAATATATATAAGAAGAGTGTGAACTAATAGTAGGAATTGAAGAAAAATAAACGTCTTTATTTCAAGTTGAAATTTTCCTCCTACATCTGGCGCCATCTATTGGTATATATATGTAACTTAAATCAAAACAAAACTAAAATGAATTAATTAAATTTAATTAATGAAAAAACCGTATTAACATCAAGTATCATCCATTACAAGTTTAAAAAAATATTTGAACATGAGGGGATGAATAAAAAGTATTTTATTAAAGATTAAAAACTTGAAAAAGAATTTTCTACCCCAGTAAATAATGTATAGGAAGAATGTGAACTAATAGTAGGAATTGAAAAATAAAAAGAAATACAATACATTTTCACAAGAGATGCATTACCTTGAAACTGAACAAATTGTAAATCAAAACGTTTTTAAATGTTTTAGCCTCACTTGGCTCCATAAATACAAACTTCATTTTTGCCGCACGGCGCCAAGAGTTTCAACAACAATTCTTCAATTGCCTCTCTCACTTAACTTTAACATCTTCGAAAACCATAACTCGGCCATTTTCGTTAAAAAGTGTTCTCAGGTGACAAAGAATTCTTTTCCGAAAATCTACCTTTCCCCCTCCACTTTAACGAATCACTGTTTCGCAAAAATGGCAATCTGAAATAATGATAATAAATACTTCAACCATTCGATCATTTTTTGCTGCCACCATGCCACCGAATAGGCTGCATCCATCAGATGAACATTATTTTGTTTGATGACTTCCAAGAGGACGGAAAGGATTTAAATTTCTGCTCCCCGAACGTTTTCTGTTTGATGTTTCAATTCATCTCGGGAATAGAAGGAAGAACTCTTGCCATCGAAATATTTCATGGAACATCAATTACTTTGAAGAAAATGGAATAAAAAAAAGCATGTTCCTTTTTCAAGCAAGGAAAGATTAAATTGAGAAGCATGCTCCAAGTGAAAATTCTTCCAGTTTTATTTATGCGATGTTTGAAAAGAATGGGGCGCCATCTTTTAGTTTAAAGTTCCGTTTGTTTGTGCTACCGACTGTCATCAGTTTTGGAAATTTTATGGGTGGAAATATTTTTCCGGACTTTGCAAAGGGTGGTGGAAGAGTGTCAATATTTATTATTTAGAACGATTAAGGTTTGCGCTGCATTGAAATTTTTATTGGATTGTGCAGACAACTTATTGGGTTTTTTTCTTCTTTTGTGCGTTTAATGGGTTAAATATTTACAAGAAAATAAAATGGACGCCTTTTAGAAATAAATTATTTGTTACTTTAATCAATTTCTATAAGCGGAATAGTTTCGAGCGGTAAAATTAATTAATTAAAGTGTAATTAATGAATTAATATTTGAAAAACTGTATTAGCATCAAGTGTCATCCACTACAAGTTAAAAAAATGTATTTCAACTTGAGTGGATGAATAACTAGCATTTTATGAACGTTTGAAAATTTGAACAAGATATATAAATATATATAGGGAGAGTGTAAACTAATAGTAGGAATTGAAGAAAAAGAAAGGTTTTCATTTCAAGTTGAAATTTTTCCTCATACATCTAAGGCCATCTATTGGTAGATACATGCAACTTAAATCTAATAATACTAAAATTAATTAATTAAATTTAATTAATATTTGAAAAAACTGCAATAATATAAAGTGTCATCCACAACAAGATAAAAAAAAAATATTCGAACATGAGTGGATGAATAAAAAGTATTTTATTAACGATTGAAAATTTGAACAAAATTTTCTACCCAAGTAGATAATGTATAGGGAGAATGTCAACTAAAAGTAGGAATTTAAAAATAAAAAAAATACAATACATTCCCACGAGATGCATTATTTTGAAAATGAACACTTGTAAATCAAAACATTTTTAAATGTTTTAGGCTCACTTGGCTTCATAAATTAAGCTTTATTTTTTTGCTGCAAGACGCGAAGAGTTTCAACAATAATTCTTCAATTGATTCTTCCACTTGCCTTTAACATCTTCGAAAACCGAACTCGGCCATTTTCGTTTAAAAGTGTTCTCAGGTGACAACGTGCTCTTTTTCCGAACATTCTACCTCTCCCCCCCTTTAACGAATCACTTTTTCGCAAAAATGGCAATCCGAAATAATAATAATAATAAATACTTCAACCATTCGATCATTTCTGCTGCCGCCATGCCACCGAATGGGCTGCATCCATCAGATGAATATTATTTTGGTTGATGACTTCCAAGTGGACGGAAAGGATTTAAATTTCTGCTCCCTGAACGTTTTCTGTTTGATGTTTCAATTCATCTCGAGAAAGAAGGAAGAACCCTTGCCATCGAAATATCACATGGAACATCAATTACTTGGAAGAAAGATGGAAAAAAATAAAAAGAATGTTCCTTTTTCTCAAGCACAAAGGAAGAGATTAAATTGAGAAGCATGCTCCAAATGAAAATTCTTCTCAGTTTTATTTATGCGATGTTTGAGAAGAATGGGGGCACCATCTTTCAGCTTAAAAATTCCGTTTGTTTGTGCTACCGACTGTCATCAGTTTTGGAAATTTTATGGGTGGAGATATTTCTCCAGACTGCAAAGAGTGTCAATATTTATTATTTAGAGCGATTATGGTTTACGTTGCATTGAAATTTTTATTGGATTGTGCAGACAACTTATTGATTTTTTTTTTGTGTTTTGTGCTTTTAATGTTTTAAATATTTGGAAGAAAATAAAATAGATGCATTTTAGAAATACATTATTTGTTACTTTAATCAATTTTTTGTAAAGCGAAGTAGTTTTTATCAACATATTGATTCGAATCATTGATTCGACCTATTGAACGTCGTAGAGATAAATTAATTTTAAAAATAAATTTGTTGCTAATAAGGTTTTTTTTTTAATCGAGGTATGATTACCGAGTGGCGCTTGGTACCACAAGTTTCAGGTTTTCTCCCGGAAGTGCCATGGATGTTTGTAGTGGTTCGGAAACCACTTTAAACCGTAGATCCCGGTTTAACATGATCGTAGAGCGTTGCGGGGTACTGTTATTCCCGCGTTAGTAGTTTATCTCAAGCTACACGTGCCTCCCGGGTAGTGCTAAGTGAATAACGTCGGTGCAGTGCTTGTCTTAAGTCAGGGATGGGCAAACAGTTTTGGTCGAGGGTCAAAAATCGAAGAAAAAAAGTTTGGCGGGCGGAGATAAATTTTTCTAAAATTTTAAAAACATTATACAAGTATTACAATTTAAATATGTTAATGAGATGAACGAAATTGCGATTTCATTTTTAAAAGTCCCTTATATTGAGGTTCGAAGTGAGATGCACTGATTCTAAGGAACGAGGCTAAATGCTCGTCTGTCAGTGTACTTCTGAAATAATTATTTCCAGGGTTCATAGTTGAAAACACTTGTTCCCACATATATAAGATGGAGCAAGCATAGCACTGATTTTCTGGGCCTGAGATAATAAATTTGGGAAACTTACTCTCAGTAATGGTTTGCAAAACTCTAACCTTGGCATATTTAGAAACAACTGCTGAGATGATTTTTAGATTGCAACTCAATTAATTCAACCTGCCAATCTGACCTCACTGCTTCACAATTTAAACGCTTGTTGGCGCCCATCTACAGCTATAACTAACAAAGAACTTCCACTTTTAAATCTTTACTGATTGAATACTGTATGTGTTTGCTATTTTCGTCGATTTAGGTTTAGTTAGAACAAAAATAGAGAAAGTAAAAGATCATCAGTCCTTTAAAAAAAAAAAAAAAAAAAAAAAAAAAAAAATAATATTTAATCAAAGTAAAAAGAAAATGGATATATATATATTTTCTTTTAATTTGCCTCGGACCGGTAAATTAAATTTTATCCGCGGGCCGGATAGAACCTTCCGAAGGGCAGGAGTTTGCACGCGGGCCATAGTTTGCAAATCCCTGCCTTAAGGCATCAAAGATGTGTCTAAGTGTTTTCCAGCTACATTAGAACAAAAAAATAAATAAATTCCCACAAGAGATGCATTACTTTGAAAATGAACATTTGTAAATCAAAACATTTTAAAGGTTTAGCCCCACTTACCTCCATAAATCAAACTTCATTTTTGCCGCACGACGCCAGAAGTTTCAACAATAATTCTTCCATTGCCACTCCCACTTAACTTTAACATCTTCGAAAACCGTAACTCGGCCATTTTCGTTTAAAAGTGTTCCTCAGGTGACAAAGAGCTCTTTTTCCGAAAATTTTACCTTCCCCCTCCACTTTAACGAATCACTGTTTCGCAAAAATGGAAATCGAAATAATAATAATAAATACTTTACCATTCGATCATTTCTGCTGCCGCCATGCCACCGAATGGGCTGCATCCATCAGATGAACATTATTCTGGTTGATGACTTCCAAGTGGACGGAAAGGATTTAAATTTCTGCTCTCCGAACATTTTCTGTTTGATGTTTCAATTCATCTCGGGAAAGAAGGAAGAACTCTTGCCATCGAAATATCTCATGGAACATCAATTACTTGGAAGAAAGATGGAAAAAATAAAAAGTATGTTCCTTTTCTCAAGCACAGAGAGGGAGAGATTAAATTTAGAAGCATGCTCCAAATGAAAATTCTTCCCAGTTTTATTTATGCGATGTTGGAGAAGAATGGGGCTCCATCTTTTAGCTTAAAATTCCGTTTGTTTTTGAGCTACGGACTGTCATCAGTTTTGGAAATTTTATGGGTGGAGATATTTCTCCAGACTGCAAAGAGTGTCAATATTTATTATTTAGAGCGATTATGGTTTGCTCGCTGCATTGAAATTTTTATTGGATTGTGCATACAACTTATTGATTTTTTTTTTTTTTCTTTTGTTCTTTTAATGGTTTAAACATTTAGAAGAAAATAAAATGGATGCATTTTAGAAATACATTATTTGTTACTTTAATCAATTTTTGTAAAAAAGTACTTTTTGCATCGAAATTTTAATTAAATGTCTTATAAATAAATTAATTTTTAAAATAAATTTGTTGCCAATAAGTTTTTTTTAAAAATTGCGGCCTAATAGCCGAGTGGCTTGCGCTTTGGCGCTCAGTATAATAAGTTTCGCCTTCGAGCCCCGGCGGCGTCATGGATGATTGTAGTGGTTTGGAATGCACTTTAAATCGTAGGTCGGTCCAACATAACATGGGCGTTGCGGGAGTATGTTACACAGCGTCCGTAGCTTATGTTCGAGCTGCACACACCTCCTGAGTAATGCTAAGTGAGTAATGTCGGTGTAGCGCTTGCTTTAGGTGTCGGAAACAACAGTCTAAGTGTTTGCCAACTGCATTAGAACAAAAAAGTTTCAATCCTGCTATGTTTAACGATTGAATACCCATAAAAATTTTTTTTATAAACTACAATAAATTCCTACAAGTGATGCATTACTTTGAAAATGAACGTTTGTAAATCAAAACTAATCTTTTAAAAGGTTTAGCCTCACTGGCCTCAGTAAAATCAAATTTCATTTTGTTGTAAGACGCCAAGAGTTTCAACCACAATAATTCTTCAATTGCCTCTCCCACTTAACTTTAACATCTTCGAAGACCGTAAATCGCCATTTTCACTTAAAAGTGTTCTCAGAATTATAATATTAAAATTATCCTTTTCATAAAAGCTAATCAGAATTACCTATAATTATTTATCGGTTTAAAAATAAATTTCAATACAAATTTCAGAGAATTTACATCTACATGTAATAAAAAATACAGCGATCTGTTATTTTGTTTGCAAATCAACATTTATTTTAACATTCTTTATTCTTGAATGGCTTTTATCAGTTAAGATTTTGACTTTTTATCAATAATGTTATATAAAATGTGCGTTTTAATAAATATTTATGACTATGCATTCCATATGTTTATTCTAATCACACTTCTTTAAATTTTCATTCCGGTTATGTTATGTGATTTTTAATAAAAGTAAAAAAAAAGTAGAATAAATTCCCACATGAGATGCATTACTTTGAAAAAGAACATATGTAAATCAGAACATTTTAAAATGTTTAGCCTCTCTTGACTCCATAAATCAAACTTTTATTTTTGCTGCACGACACCAAGAGTTTCAACAACAATAATTCTTCAATTGCCTTCTTTCCCACTTAACTTGAACATCTTCGAAAACCGTAACTCGGCCATTTTCGTTTAAAAGTGTTCTCAGGTGACAAAGATCTCTTCCGAAAATTCTACCTTCCCTCTCCACTTTAACGTATCACTGTTTCGCAAAAATGGCAATCAGAAATAATAATAATAAATACTTCATCATTCGATTATTTTTTGCTGCCGCCATGCCACCGAATTTGCTGCATCCATCAGATGAAAATTATTCTGGTTGATGACTTCCAAATGGACGGAAAGGATTTAAATTTCTGCTCCCCGAACGTTTTCTGTTTGATGTTTCAATTCATCTCGGGAATAGAAGGAAGAACTCTTGCCATCGAACTATCTCATGGAACATCAATTACTTGGAAGAAAGATGGAAAAAAATAAAAAAATGTTCCTCTTTCTCAAGCACAGAGGGGAGAGATTAAATTGAGAAGCACGCTCCAAATGAAAATTCTTCCCAGTTTTATTTATGATGTTTGAGAAAATGGGAGGCCATCTTTTAGCTTAAAATTCCGTTTATTTGTGCTACCAACTGTCATCAGTTTTGGAAATTTTATGGGTGAAAATATTTCTCAGACTGCAAAGAGTGGTGGAATAGTGTCAAAATCTATTATTTAGAGCGATTATGTTTTGCGCTGTATTGAAATTTTTATTGGATTGTGCAGACAACTTATTGATTTTTTTTTTTCTGGTTATGAATTAAACATTTACAAGAAAATAAATGGATGCATTTTAGAAATAAACTATTTGTTATTTTAATCAATTTTCGTCAACGAAGTAGTTTTTGTATCACAATTTTGAATGGCGTAGAGGTGAATTAATTTTTAAAATAAATTTGTTGCTAATAGGTTTTTGTAAAATCGGGGCCTGATGACCGAGAGGATAGCGCTCCGGCGCTTGGTATCTGGTTTCGAGCTAGAATCCCGGTGGCGTCATGGATGTTTGTAGTGGTTCGGATACTTTAAACCGTAGGTCCAGGTCAACATAACATGAGCGTTGAGGGAGTATTGTTATCTTCGACGTAATTTATTTATCTACGCATTATTTATTATATTCTTCGACTTTATTTATTATACGCACCACCTGGTTATTGCTAAGTGAGTAATGTCGGTGCAGCGCTTGCCTTAAGGTTTCGAAGACAACTGTCTAAGTGTTTGCTAGCTGCATTAGAACAAAAAAAATTCAATCCTGCTATGTTTAAGATGCATTACTTTGAAAATGAACATTTGTAAATCAAAACTAAACTTTTAAAATGCTTAGCCTCACTTGGCTCCATAAATCAAACTTCATTTTTTGCTGCGCAACCAAGAATTTCAACAATAATAATTCTTCAATTTCCTCTCCCATAACTTTAACATCTTCGAAAATCGTAACTCGCCATTTTAGTTTAAAAGTGTTCTCAGGTGACAAAGAGCTCTTTTTCGAAAATTCTGAAACCTTCCTACCCCCACTTTAACGAATCACCGTTTCGCAAAAATGGCAATCTGAAATAATAATAAATACTTCACCATTCGATAATTTTTTGCTGCCGCCAATGCCACCGAATGGGCCGCATCCATCAGATAAACATTATTTTGCTTGATGACTTCCAAGTGGACGGAAAGGATTTAAATTTCTGTTCCCCGAACGTTTTCTGTTTGATGTTTCAATTTATCTCGGGAATAGAAGGAAGAACTCTTGCCATCAGAACTATCTCATGGAACATCAATTACTTGGAAGAAAGATGGAAAAAAATAAAAAGAATGTTCCTTTTTCTCAAGCACAGAGGAAGAGATTAAATTGAGAAGCACGCTCCAAATGAAAATTCTTCCCAGTATTATTTATGCGATGTTTGAGAAGAATGGGACGCCATCTTTTAACTTAAAATTCCGTTTGTTTGTGTTACCAACTGTCATCAGTTTTGGAAATTTTATGGGTGGAAATATTTCTCCAGACTGCAAAGAGTGGTGGAAGAATGTCAAAATCTATTATTTAGAGCGATTATGTTTTGCGCTGTATTGAAATTTTTATTGGATTGTGCAGACAACTTATTGATTTTTTCTTCTTTTGTTTCTTCTAATGATTTAAGCATTTAGAAGAAAATAAAATGGATGCATTTTAGAAATAAATTATATGTTACTTTAATCATTTTTTGTAAATGACGTTGTTTTTGTATCAAAGTCTTGATTGAATGTCGTAGAGGTAAATTAATTTTAAAAATAAATTTGTTGCTGATAAGTTTTTGTAAAATCGAGATATGATTGCCGAGTGGCTAGCGCTCTGGCGTTCGGTACCGCAGGTTTCGGGTTGGAGTACCAGAGACGCCATTTATGTGTGTCGTGGTTCGGAATCCATTTTAAACCGTAGGCCCCGGTCTAACATGAGTTGCGGGGATATTGTTACTCCGTGTCCGTGGCTTATCTTGAAGCTACACACACACCCTGGGTAGCGGTAAGCAGACCTTGCTTATTGTATAAAAGACAACTGTCTAAGTATTTGCTAGCTACATTAGAGCAAAAAAAAAGTTTTTAAAAGCAACTGAAACAAAAGGAACTTTTATTTTAAAACCCATAATGTTTATATTATTTCCCTGTAAAAGAAATCACAGATTTCGTGGCAGAAAGAGGGTTTTTTATGGAGTAGAATTGCCAGTCCTACGCCCATTGTTCTACTGTCATATTAAATTGAGACCTACGGTTTAAAGCGGATTCCAAACCATTGCAAACATTCATGGCACCGAGTGCCAGAGCGATAGTCACTCGGCCATCAGGCCCCTATGAGAAAATATGGGAATGCAAAATTAAAAAGCTTTAGTGAAACAACCGAATTTGTTAATTGCAGGTTGGGAAATTGAGAAAAAGCAAAATGGTTGTTGTTTGCAAGTCATCTAATTAAAATTTAAAAAATATATACTTGTTATGAAGAACTTCAATGTTATGGTTCGACATTCCAATAATATATTTTTGCATTTTTTCCATTCGAGCAAAAAAAAAAAAAAAAATAAAATAAAAAAAATAAAGAAAAGAAAAGTAGATAGCAATCAAAAAAATCAACTTAAAGAATTATGAAACCTATCCCAATATTAAATAAAAAGAAAAAAAAATTAGGAGAAGAATTTTTTATTTTTCTGAAAATAAAAGAATCTTTTTCTCTCGCCATCTGAGGGCAGACAGAGGCATTCATCAAACGAGGAGATCTCTTTTGGCCGAAAACAGAAAGATAAAACAAGAAGAAAACTCCCTAATACGAAGCGGAATACTGAGAGATAAAAACAACCAGTGATAAGTCCTGTCGTGACCGTAACTGGATGTGAATGTGCGGCGGGAAAGGGGGAGGGGTCTTCCAGAAAGAAGTAAAGTCCGAAGCAGTGGGAATACTTTGAGCTGATTGGATGAAATTAGCCACATGCGAGTTTGACGCTGTTTAACAACCTTGAAGAAAGTACCATGGGGAATTTCTCAGTATTGCTTGGGGATTTGGAGCATAATTTTGTGTCTGAAGAAAGTCGGTGGTCAGTCCGAATTACATGACTGTTTCGGTAAGTGAAAGAAATTAGGGAAAATTCCGACATTGTAAAAAGTTTTGTTTTTATTTCAAGCCTAAATGACCAGGTCGCTATTTTCACTGGCATCGGACTGGTTCATTCACTGGTTTTGATAATATTTTTAGTTAAAACCTAAAGTCATATAGCAGTACTTACTTCAAGTTTACCGCAATTCGTTCAATTTTGTTTCTTGTGCAGAATTTTTTTATTTCCTTATTTTTTTAGGGAAGGGAGGAGTTTAGGAAATAGCCAAAAGTCGCACAGTTTGAATATGGGGGTTGTGGAACGATATAGGTTTCATTTTTGGCGAAAAAGTCACGAAGAATCAATTCAGTGTGCTGGAGCATTCAGTGTTTTCGGTACCAATCGATATATGACGCGTTTGAGGCCCAAAATGGAATTGACCTATCCTTTTGAAATTCCAACAACTTCAGCAAGGTCTCTAATTGCAAATCGGCTGTTTATAAGCACCGAATCTTTAATTTTTCATCGGTTGAGGTGGGTGGTCGACCAGAGGCTCTTCGTCTTCAACGCGTTCTCTGCCTTCTTTGAACTGTTTATAGCACTTCTAAACATTTCTTTTCGACACCGGAATGCTCACCGAATGCCTTCTGCACCATTTATACGTTTCCGCAAGCAAAATTGAATGAAAATTCTTTGCTCAATTAATTCAAACATTTCAAAACTGGCCGGAATCAGTTTAAGCGTCTGACAAAGCCAAGCGTAACTCTAACACTAATGAATATTTTGACGTCAAAATTCACACAGACGTCAAGGACAATGCCAGCAATCTAACAAAGAAAAAAAAAAGAGTGAAATTCCATAAGCCCCGGGAATTTTGAATTGAAAATGGTTTGACCTTTTGGGCACGGCAGTATTTATATTTTCAGTAAAATTTTAGGAAGTCAATTATTTGGTTATGAAGTGGGAACAATATGTGCATGTCAGAGTGGCTGGCCCCCTAGAACAAAGTTGGAGAGATAATATCTTAAGAAAAAAATCTTTCAGATGTAGTAATATTTTTCTAAATGCATTTAATAGCAAGTGCTATTATTTTAATAAAATATATTTTGCAGATAAATGTTTTTCGTATTATAACTGCTTATATATAAATTATATAATTGCAAACAATTATCGAGGTATTTATGGAAATTTACTTTTGAATAGTTATCTAGCACTATCATAATTCTTCAAAAGACAATAAACTGACACCTTTATATATATTTCTATAAATTTGTACAGATCAATCCACAATCTCAAAATATTAAAATCTATCTTTCTTAAATCACTCAAAATTATAAAAACACCTTTAAAGTAAATTCTATAGAATGATGAAATATTTAATTAGATTTAATTTTTAAATAAAAAACTTCATAGAATTGCATCTCCTTCTATAAAATGACTTTAAAGCTGTATTGTTTGCAATACAGCTTCGAATTTGTTTTGAAAAATGTACATTAAGACGAAACTGAAAGATGTACCTTCAAACTCCAATCGGGCAGACTGATTTACCAGACATTTAATTCAAACTCGCTCTAAGCGTTTTACGCTTTTAAATACGGGTGATTGTAGAGCATGCCAGCGTCAGAATCAAAGATGATTTCTGAGCACTAAAATAGGGAAGGGGGGTCATTATCGATAAATCAACAGTTGGGATTCATTGTGTAACAGAAATATTTTTGTTGAACATCGGGACATCGTATTCCATGAAAAACTTACAGGGGATAAGGGAAGAGTACTGCCTTCTGAGGGGAATTTTTGGTGTAACTGTACCAATTCTGTGGGGCATGGAGTAAAACACTTGGAATATATTACCGAGATTTTGCGAATCCATGGATGTTTGTAGTGGTTCGGAATCCACTTTAAACCGTGAGTCCCGGTCTAATATGATCTTTGTGGGGATAGTGTTACTCGCGTCCGCAGAATATCTTCAAGTTACATGTGTCCTCTGGTTAGTGCTAAATGAGTAACAGCAGTGCAGCCCTTACCCTATGGCATAAATATTAACTGTCTCTGTATTGCCAGCTGTATTAGAACAACAACAGCAATATTAACGAGTTAGCTTGACAACAGATACGAGATGCATTAGAAAAATAATACAATCAGGATAAAGTCTCCTTATTTCTGAAAGCAGGGACTACAAAGGAAGGCCAACAGTGGATTTGAACTTGAGTCTTTCTGCACGCCTCATGCGTACGTTACTATTAGATACCGAGTCAGGCATTGTAAGAGACTAAATTAAAGCTAAATTAACTTGGACTAACGCAATTTTTCAACCAGAATTTTTTTTTCCACAGATGAATCTAAAAAAGTGTTTTAGTGTATGTCTAGAAAGTTTTCAATGTAAATTATTTATTTCGTAATTATTACTTAACAAGCGTTACAATAACGCAATTTCGTACTGGAGAATAAAAATATTCACATTAATGGGAAGTGTAAAAAAACTGCACATTAAATATTCACATTAAAGCATATTAAATATTCACATTGTGAAATCAATAAAAATATTAACATTAAATGACATTAAATATTCACATTGTGAAATCAATAAAAATATTAACATTAAATGACATTAAATATTCACATTGTGAAGTCAATAAAAGATTCATATTGAGTCACATTTGCGAAATCAATAAAAATATTCTCATTAAATCACATTAAATATTCACATTAATTCCAAATGGGAAATTAATAAAAATATTCACATCAATTCATAATGTCAAATTAATAAAAATATTCACATTAATTCACAATGTGAAATTAATAAAAATATTCACATTAAAACAAATTAAACATTCACATTAAAGCACATGCATTTACTAGAACTATCAAAACATGAAATGCTTAGATTGTGAGGAATAAAATTAAATGGTTGGATTTCTAAATTATTTATATTAAATATAAAAAATGACCAGTTAATTTGATTTGAGCTTTGAGAATTATATTGAGTAACTTATTAAAATTGCGTCAATATCTTCCATGATTTGAATTTTTCTTCATTATTATAAGAAGAAAAAAAAAACCATTATTTTTTTATAAAAATAATTACCTTTACTAAACAACACTTATGTTATTACCTCCTGCATTGTTATTTCATCTAAAAAATAAAAGATGGAAATTTTAAACAACTTAAGAAAATGCAATTTGTTTACCATTGTTTACCAGTAAAAAAAAGAAATAATTCAACGAAAATAAAATAAGTTCAGAAGTAATGAATTCTTTTTTATTGTAAAGTAATTGAAGAATATTTCAGGTTGCTGTTGTTATTAGAGATTTATTTTAACATTTTTGCCCTCTACTAACCAAATACTTCATTGTGTTGATTAATAATTTAAATGTTTACTCGATGACAAAGGAATTAATTAAAAATTCAAATTTTCTAGGTAAAAATGTCCTTTATATTTAATAAGTGATATTAATTAGCGTAATGTTTATCTGTTTTTGCACTTCAATAGTCTCATCTGTTTCCTTTAGAAATATCAAAGATAATTAATAGACAGAAATTGTAAGAAAAAAATTATTTCAAATGTCGAAAAGTAATATTAAACAGCAACTTTACAAGTCTAATCTTAATTAATGTTTCTAAATCTTATACTTATTATTGTGATATGAATTATTAATGTTTCTTCGATGTTGGTAGCAGGATGTTAAAATAAAATTAATCTATTTTTGCATTTTTATTCGAAATTTTCTAAGAAGAAAACTCTTTCAATTATAATTCAAAATAGAAGCTTTTTTTCTTTCTTATATTTCTTTTTTGTTCATAAAATTACATTTATTGAATTACTTTAAGTGTGAATACAATTTAGCATCATAAAAACTTCTACTTTATTTCATTACATTTTATGTTTTAAAAATTTACTTTATGCAAAATAGTTTATCAAATAAGTTATATTTAAATGTTTAACATTATTAATTTAGAGACTTTTTCATTATCCATCGATAGCTATATGCTGTATATTTAAAATTTTATGCAATAAAATTTTATGATGTCCCTCAAGGGATAGTTGTGAAACACTTTTAATATTCTCTTGTTACGGAAAAGCATTCGCATTTAAAAGACCAAACCGGAATTCCGGAGTATTAATTTCCATAATAATTTTTGTCAAAAGAAGATGCTATAGTCCGGGGCTACCTTTATTATAGTTGAATGCCTATATTTTATTAATTAAATTTTTATCTATGTTATGGTATAAAAAAACCTTTTTTAAATGTACTGTAATTTGTTTTATATGTTTCTCATTTATTTTATTATGTTTTTATTTTTATATGTCATTTATTTATTTATATTTAAAAATACTCTCAGACCATTGAATTAAAATCTTAAGAGTTTGGAGCTTTATTTTATATATTCTTTAAGCATAAAAGGAGAAATAAGATTATATATTTAAAATATTAAAAGAAATATTTTTAAAATATTAAAGAAATAAATATAATAATTTAAATATTTGAGAATACATTGAGTAACTTATTAAAACTTGCATTCATATTTCCTGCGATTTGAAATTTCTTCATGATTGTAAAAAATAAACAATCATTATTTTTTTTAAAATAATTAATCTTACTAACAACATTTATGTTCTTACCTTTTACATTGTTGTTACACTAAAAAAATAAAAAGTTGGAAATAAGTTGGATAACTTAAGAAAATGCAATTTGTTTACCATTGTTTAGAAGTAAAAATTATTCAAACTAAAATAAAACAAGTTCAGAAGATAGTGAATTCTTTTTTTTTTATTGTAAAGTAATTGAAGGAATATTCTGGTTGCTGTTGTAATTAGAGATTTATTTTAACATTTTTACCTTTTCTACTAACCAAATACTTCATTGTGTTGATAAATAATTTCAATGATATTAATTAGTGTAATGTTTATCTGTTTCTTTTTCAATAGTCTCGTCTATTTCCTTTGAAAATATCAGAGATAATTAATAGATAGAAATTGTAAGTAAAAAATTATTTCCAAATGTCGAAAAGTGACATTAAACAGCGACTTCACAAGTCTAATCTTAATTAATGTTTCGAAATCTTATGATTATTATTGTGATATGAATTATTAATGTTTCTTTTGGTTTTCGTAGCTTAGGGTGTTAAAATAAAGTTAATCTATTCATATTCTATTCAAAATTTTCCATGGAAACACTTTCAATTATAATTCAAATAGAAGATTTGCATTATAATTCAAATAAAAAATTTGCATTTTTTAAATTATTTTTTATATTTCTTTTGTTCATAAAATTATATTTATTGAATTACTTTAAGTGTGAATACAATTTAGCATCACATAAAAGCTGTTACTTTATTTCATTACATTTTATGTTTTAAAAATACTTTATGCAAAAAGTTGTTTCATCGGATAACTGTTATATGTAAATGTTTAAAATTATTAATTTAGAGACTTTTTCATTATCTATCGAAAGCTGTATGCAGTATATTTAAAAGTTTTTATGCAGTAAAATTTTATGATGCCCTTTTCAATGATAGTTAGTTGTGAAACACATCTTTTAATATTCTCTTTATACGAAAAGCATTCGCATTTAAAAGCCCAAACATGAACTCGGAGTATTAATTTCCATAATAAATTTTCTAAAAAGAAAATGCTGTAGTCGAATACCTTTATTATAATTGAATGCCTATATTTTATTAATTAAATTTTTATCCAATGTTATGGTATATGTTGTTTATATATTTTATTATGTTTTTATGTTAGTTTATTATATATGTCATTTATTTTATATTTAAATCTTCTCAGACCATTGAAATAAAATCTTAAGAGTTAAGAGCTTTATTTTATATATTTTTTACGCGTAAAAAAAGAAAAAAATATTGAAATATATTTAAAATATTAAAGACAAAAATATAATAATTTTTAATATTTGAGAAGTATATTGCAACGTATTAAAACTTTGCATTAATATTCCCTGTGATTTGAAATTCCTTCATGATTAGAAAAAATAAACAATCTCTAATCCAGCAATCTAATTTTACTAAACAACATTTATGTTCTTACCTTTGACATTGTTGTTTCACCTAAAAAATAAAAAGATGAAAATACTAAGCAAATTAAGAAAATGCAATTTGTTTACCATATTTTAGCAGTAAAAATAATTCAAACGAAAATAAAAAAAGAAAATTCTGAAGATAATGACTTCTTTTATTGTAAAGTAACTGAAGGAATATTCAGGTTGCTGTTGTTATTAGAGATATATTTTAACATTTTTACCTTTTCTACTAACCAAATGCTTCATTGTGTTGATAAATAATTTAAATGTTTACTCGATGACAAAGAAATTAATTAAAAATTCAAATTATCAGTAAATATGTCCTTTCTATTTAATAAGTGATATTAATTAGTGTAATGTTTATCTGTTTCCTTTTCAATAGTCTCGTCTGTTTCCTTTGAAAATATCAAAGATAATTAATAGGTAGAAATTGTTAGTGAAAAATTATTTCCAAATGTCGAAAAGTGACATTAAGCAGCGACTTCACAAGTCTAATCTTAATTAATGTTTCTAAATCTTATGATTATTATTGTGATATGAATTATTAATGTTTCTTCGGTTTTCGTAGCTTAGGGTGTTAAAATGAAATTAATCTATTCATATTCTATTCAAAATTTTCTATGGAGACACTTTCAATTATAATTCAAATAGAAGATTTGCATTTTAAATTATTTTTTATATTTCTTTTGTTCATAACATTATATTTATTGAATTACTTTAAGTGTGAATACAATTTAGCATCACATAAAAGCTCCTACTTTATTTCATTACATGTTATGTTTTAAAAAAATTTATTTTATGTAAAAAGTTCTTCAGTTAACTGTTATATTTAAATGTTTAAAATTATTAATTTAGAGTCCTTTTTTCGTTATCTATCGATAGCTGTATGCAATATATTTAAACATTTTATGCAATAAAATTTTATGATGCCCTTTTTTCAATGATAGTTACTTGTGAAACATAACTTTTAATATTTTCGTGTTACAAAAAAGCATTCGCATTTAAAAGACCAAACAGGAATTCGGAGTATTAATTTCCATAATAAATTTTTTTCAAAAAAAAGATGCTACAGTCGAGCACAATCATTATTGTAGAATACCCTACATTTCATTGATTAAATTTTATCCTGTGCTATGGTATAAAACATTTTTAAATGCTGTCCTTCATTTTATATGGTGTTCATTTATTTTATTAGGTTTTTATGTGAATTTATTTTATATGTCATTTATTCTATATTTAAAGCCTCTCAGACAGTTGAATAAAAATCTTAAGAATTTAGTGTTTTATTTTCTATATTCTTTATGCATAAAAGAAACAGAAAAAAAGTTTGCAATATTTTAAAAATATTAAGTTTTAATTTGAATATTCCTATTACATGATTATTTGGATAAATTAACGATAAATTTAACTTTTAAATATCTATATTATCTATTTTTAACTATCTATATTTTTCTTTTAACTATCTACTTATTAATAAGTAATAAGTAATAGTTAAAGTAATTCTTATTACAAAATGTCAGAAACACAATAAAATTGTTAACTTATTTCTACAAATAATTAAATATATAAAAATATTGCATTTTGCATACGAAAATCTAATTTGAGCAAATAGTTCATCACTAAAACAAAAATTTAAAAATTAAATTAAAAATGATTGAAATGAAATAAAGATTATGATTGATAATGTTCAAATTTTTTACTAATGTTAACTGTTATTTTAAAATTATCATAAAAAAAAAAAAACTATCTGATGAAGATTTTAATAGTACTATCCCTGTTTTAACATTGCATTATGTATAAGATTATATTAAAGACATAAATTTTCATATGTAAATTACTCACTTTTAATTTAAGGTAGCCAATAATCCTTTTTATTTACGGGTGTAACATCTGGGAACGATTTCTCAAGCTAATTATGTTCCCATAATCAATATTTAAAATACTTTCTTCAATTGAAAAGAAACGTAAGCATTGCATAATATTCTGCACTGGAAAAAAAACTGAACATAAGAATTCATGCAAATTATAAAATTCTTCATTAGTGTAGCATTTTTTTTTTTTTTTTTTTTTTTTTGGCATTTCATTCCCAAGAGTATGTTATTTTTTTAGAAATATATAACAACTTATCATTCAAATTTGACAGCAGACAAGCTGCATTGTGGATAGATATATTACATGCAATTAGTGTTTTGCAGTAATGAGAACAACCTGCAATTCAAATCTGATAGCAGAAATTTGGTATTATGTATAAGGAGACTCTGGAAATTAGCTGTGTCTGTGCGACCTTCACAAGTCGAAACAGCTACAGATTGTACATGATAGACCACGAGTTGAGAAATATGGGCCGAAAAATGTCTACTCCAGTGAGAGGTTAAGGAAACTGACTCCCTCCCCTCTTGACAGGGTCGACCAGAAGTTCATTTCTTCTCGGTAGTGATTGAATAGGCCGGAGATTTCTCCTTTTTCAAAGGAACCTGGGGTTTCGTGTATCACAGTGTGTGATAATTAAGGTCTGCTGCGACCGATTTGACTAGATTCGCAGTAGACTCGAAAATCTGAAAATCACCGATTCTTGAGTGAACTCCATTTGGAAATCAAATTTAAAACATGAAAATCATTTGTATTAACGAATTCCTTTGATATAATGTGAAATACTGTGGTCTCATAAACCTGAACCTTTCTCATAATGGTTTATAAACCTTTCTTTGTACGATATGCATCAAATTTTATTTTATATTTACATTTGAAAAATTTATTTAATATATATGATAACACAGACTATTTAATATCATTTGTATATATATATATTTAATATATATATATATATATATATATTAATAATAATTATTATACAGTTATAAATAAACTGTATTTAATTTTATTTTGCCTTAATAATTGTTTGAATGTTAAAAGGTTTTCGAAATGATATTAATCAGCTTAAACATTTCAATGAACAGAGCTTATAATAAATTTATTCAATATCTCTTTCAATTTATTCAAAATTTATTCAATATTCAGAGCTCAAAAATTTATTCAATATTTTTTTAATGAATATAATTAGAAAAAAATTTAAATATTTACCAATTTATTTTCCTTGAAAAATTTTAGGAACAAATGCAAAGCATTCTTGTTTATTCGAATGTTTACGAATTATACATTAATACATTATTAATTATAATCCAATGCAATATTATATAGGAACTTAGTGGCAATAATCATGCATTCGTTTTCTTGTAATTCTTAGTTTATATATTCAAATAATCGAATAGTTGCATGCTTAAATATTCAGTATTTTATATTTTAGTTTTGGCTATCTGTATTAATAATAAATTGTCATCAAGTTAAATTTCATTTAAAAGTTTATACTAGACTCTCTAATTTCATGTGATGGAAGTTTGAAATTTTATTATTACATTAAAATTTTCCTGAAAGATTTTTTTGAGTTTTTCTCAGATATTTTTCTAATGAAATACACTCATGTCCATAAATTAAGGATAATGAAGTTCAGGCAAATAAACAGATAGAAGCAAAAACAAATTTGACTTATTTGTAAAGTCTATTTATTAAACAAAAGGTAAAGAGCAAAAAAGATGCTATATGTTTGACATAATTAATAAAAATTGCGATTTTACTCAATTCAAAAGAACCTATTTACAAAAAACAGTATAACACGAATATGATAGTTAATATGGAATATGTCTCCCGGACGATGCAATACAGGCCTTACAACGCCTAGGTATGCTGATATCAAATTATCAATCTGATCTTGGGGAATATTACACCACTCATCAAGCAATGCCCTCGAACTTCCGGTTGACAGGTGGGAGGGTTGATTCGTCGGCCATATCCACACATGCTCTATTTGGATTCAAGTCCGGTGAGTATGCTGGCCAATCCATTTATCCTCCAATTGAAGGCATTCGTCTACAATGTTTGCATGGTGAGGGCGGGCTTTTTGTCATCCATAAACAGAAATTCAGCACCCATGGCGCCCCGAAACAAACATACATGTTGTTCCAGAATGACATCCCGATAGATGTGGCCTGTCATCGTTACATATTCTGGAACCGAAATAATTCCCCCCAAACGAGCCATCCTGCACCACCGTAACGGTTGTCGTTCAATGGTGTTCTCTTGGTGGTAACGGGTACCTGGCGCTCTCCATATGAAAGTCCGGCGAGAATCAAACTGCAAACTAAACCTGGACTCGTCGTGAAACATCACACAAGACCACTGTTGCGGTGTCCACAATGCATGCTCTCTACTCCAGGTTAATCGCAGGCGACAGTGAGTTGCGGTAAAGTGGAACACATCTGACAGGCCTACGAGCATATAGACCAATGTGCCCTAAGCGTCTGAACACGGTCTGCCTTGAAACTGTCGTACCGGTAGCTGAAGAGAGCTGACGAGACAGGTCTGATGCTGTGCTCCGTCTGTTTCTTTTGGCAAACTGCTGAATACCGGTCCTCATTCGGCATCGTAAACCTGTGCTGCAACATCTACTCACATTAACATCATCTTGGAATCGTTGCTAAAGCCTGGAGATGACACTCTGGGCGATTCAAGTTCCTCGGATACTTCCAGCTGGGTACGTCCACATTCCAGTCGTCCGATAATTCTACCACGTAAAAATCATCAAAATGCTTCCTTTTGTGCCATAACTATGTGGTTATTGCACTGAAAGGCTTTTAAAGCGCTTGTGAACAATTTTTACTTCTTTGTCACCATTCCTTATATACCCCTCTCTTACACTCGTCATTGTGACGTACTATCCGCGCCATCTAGTGGTTTCCTGTAATTTGCATATTCTTCTTCAAGATGTGTGTGATAAATTCTACAGGTGAAATTTTTATTTTAGAGTTCAATTTCTGTGTGATTCTGAATTATCCTTAATTTATGGACATGAGTGTATAATAAAATAAAAATACATAATCGAATCGACATCGAGTAAAATTTGTTTATATCATTATATATTATAGGAAAAATTTGAAAACGAAAATTATTCAAATCGCGGAAATAAAAATATAACGATAATAAATTTTTCCGCGTTTTTATATGGTGGCATAAGTTACTGGAAACTAATACAACAGTATATATTTGATTTACAGTCGCTTGATCAAATTATAGGGTAGGGTAATTCTAGGTCAGGGGTGGCAAAACCGCGGTCCGCCTTGAACATTTTTCCAGCCCGTCATATTTATCACACTTTTACAAAGTATATTTATTTTGTAATGGCCAAAGTAGTGAAAACAAAAAAAAAAAAAAAAAAAAAAAATAAAATTTTGTGCATTATGAGAAAAAATTAACTTTGATTTTAAAATAATATTCTTGCGAATATAGGATCGATATTGCCTGTTTTATTCATGAGTTAACAGTTATGAGTTCGCAGAATAATTCATTTATATATTCTGCGAACTCATGATGTGCGCGCATCGTTTTGCAAAAGCTAAGTGAAAGAGTACAAATATCGCACTAGTAAAATAAACATTTTTTTTTTATTTCGTTTATATTTATATATATTTTATATTTCATTTTTAGTGTTATATATTTCTTTACCATGTGCATTTATTATTATTATTATTATATTATATATGTTTACATGTAAGAATAATAGTTGTTGTTGTTGTTTCTTATCCCACTTGGCTGGCCAAGCTCACGAGCCCATACGTACTCATGATTGAAGGGGAAGGAAGCAGCTTCTGTTGTAATGGAGCACCCGTAGGTAGAAGTCTGACTTTGGCTCCGTGACGCTCTTACAGTCATAGGAGTCCGGGACCTACGGCTTAAAGTGGATTCCAAACCACTACAAACATCCATGGCACCGCCGGGATTCGAACCCGAAACCTGTGGCACCGAGCTCCAGAGCGCTAGACTACTCGGCCATTCAGGTCCCAAATTTGTGAATGCCAACGGCACGCGGTGTTCCCAGGTGGTCACCCACCCAAGTACTGACCGCGCCGAATGATTCTTGACTTCGGTGATCTAACGAGAACCGGTATATTCAGCATGGTATGGCCGTTGGCCAAGAATAATAGTAAACACAATAATAATAATAACTCATTGTGTTTCAATTTTCACTCCAAAAAAATTTCTATAGTGGGTCTAAATCTAATAGGGGGATATATAACTTAATGTGCGGCCCGAAAAATCATTTGGGTCGGCCACCCCTGGTCTAGATAGTAGGTTTCAAAGGCGAATGTCGTGTCGGTGAAAATTCGAAAACGCCAACCAAGCCAGGTATTCGAATGTTGCATAAGTTTTATAGAAGAAAGTGAACAATTAACCATATCAATAAATCTAACACCTGAATTCTATTCATTTCTCCTTTTATATAAAAGTAATTGTTATCTTACTCTACATTGATTAATCTTTTTGTTACAATACTTGTGTATTGTGCCATACGACTTATTCATAACATTCAATTGTATATTTTTTGTTTTGCTTATGCTTCCGTTAGTTATAAAGTGTCATATCCTACTTTTGTTTATTTTAACATTAATCCTCTAATTCCATTATTGAATTTTTTAATTATGGAATTACAGGAATACATAAATTTAATAGAAAATTAAAACAGTATTGAAATTGAAAATTGAAATTTATGTTATTTAAAATTTTTAATTATGGAATTATAGGAATACATAAATTGAATTGAAAATTGAAATAAAATTAAAATTCAAAATTGAAATTTTTTTAATTATGGAATTACAGGAATATATAAATTGAATTGAAAATTGAAATGGAATTGAAATTGAAAATTGAGAATTTTTTAATAGAATTGAAAATCTTTTTTTAATTAAAATTATTTTTGTATTAGTTTTACCATTTTTCCACTTTTTTGTAATTCGTAAGACTAAAAAAAAAAAAAAAAAACAAATAAATAAGAAAACAATGAAACTTAGGGAAAAAAATCTGAGAAACTGAAAAGAAAACTGTTTTCCGAACAGGCGTGGAAGTGGTAATCTGAAAAAGAATGAAGGGATTGCAGAAAATTTCAAAGAATGCTTGCTCGAATATCCCACAAAATGATCTACAAGATTATCCTATCAAATTGGAAGAAACTTATGATATAATGAATTGACTTCATTTTTATAACTTAACTTGAATTATACGTTGTGATTAAAAGCATATGCTTTGATTTATTAAAATTTTATTGATAAATTCATAAGTATATCGACTTTTGGATGGTACTGTATACATATATCAATAAACCAATAAAAATTCTTCATGCTGGGTACCGTAAAAACTAAATCCGTGGTGCATCTAATACTGCTGTAAGTACTCGGTCAGTACATCTTCACAGATAGCAATTTAATTACATCTGACGCAAACAAAGAAACTCCCTCCAAGAAATAAGGAAAGTAAGGAAGCCCTCCGATCCAATACTAACAAGCCTCAACAACGTCGTTACCCCAATAAATCACTCAGTAAAAGTTCGCGCACTCGCCTAACAAGCAGCGACCACCCCTCGAGACCCGTGCGCCCTCCTTGCATTATTATTAAGAAGAGTAAAAAGGGGCTGCAGCCGCCTGTCTCCCGGTGATGCGGGGTAATGTGTTTTCGATGTAGTTTTTGAGGGTCTCTCTAATCGTTTTGCCGATAGGATTTTCGTCTCGCTTTTATAATAAGAAGGAGGGAGGACTTTTAAGTAAATAGCAAATCGATACATTTCACTTCACCTCTTCTTCGAGAGAACGCTGATAACTAGGTATCCCTTCGGTCGCGACAATAACGAGACACTTAAAGGATGGTCGCGCTGATTAGATCAGGTTCTTCGCACTTTTTTTGTATTGGTCGACTCTGGTGCAAGGTCGACCCTGTTTGCCTCCTCCTCGGGGCCACCATGGTGATGGCATATTAGGAAACGAATAGATGGCGCATTACACACACATGACTGTCACTGCTTTGAGATACCAGTGGTGAAGATTGTGACAAAATGTCACTGTTTTGTATTAACTGACTCACATGCAGGTTGACCCTGTTTGTCTTTACTCGGGCCCACCGTGATGGTGGCATGTTAGAAACCGAGTAAATAAAAGTTAGATTCCTACTTATAACAAAACATTACAGTCACTGCTTTGAGATACCAATGGTGAAGACTGTGACAAAATGTCACTGTTTTGTATTGGCTGATTCTCATGCAGGTTGATCTCATGCAGGTTCTCATGCAGGATTTCATGCAGGTTCTCATGCAGGATTCTCATGCAGGTTCTCTCCCCTGTTTGTCTCTCTTGGGCCCACCATGATAGTTTCATATTAGAAACCGAGTAGACGAAAGTTAGATTCCTACTTATAACACACATTACAGTCACTGCTTTGAGATACCAGTTGTGAAGATTGTGACAAAATATCGCTGACAATATAGCGCATATCTGACAAAATGTCGCTGTTTTGTATTGGCTTACTCCTATGAAGATTGACCCTGTTTGTCTCCCACCATGAGAGTGGCATATTAGAAACCGAATAGATGAAAGTTAGATTCCTACTTATAACAAGCATTACAGTCGCTGCTTCGAGTTACCAGTGGTGAAGATTGTGGCAAAATGTCACTTTCTTGTATTAGCTGACTCTCATGCAGGTTGACCCTGTATGTCTCACCTCAGGCCCACCATAACAGTGGCATACTAGAACCAGAGTAGATGAAAGTTAGATTCCTACTTATCGACCTGATGGCTGAGTGGTTAGTGCGTAGCACAGGTTTCGGGTTTGAATCCCTCCTGTACCATGGATGTTTGTAGTAATTCGGATTCCACTATAAGCCGTATGTCCAGTCTCATATGAACGTAGAGCGTCACAAACCCCAATCAGACTTCTCATCCGCATCATTCCCAAACTGTAAAAGAGCAACTCAGCTCTAGGCACAGTGATGTAGTGTGGTGTAGTAGTAGTAGTAGTAGCAGATTGTTACTTATAACAAACATTGCAAACACTGCTTTAAGATACCAGTGGTGAAGACTGTGACAAAATGTCCAGCATAGGCAGGCATTCATTCTACTTGATAAAAGAATTACTGGTTATCTCTCATACGACATTAAACATGACGATGTAACTTCTAAAAATTTCTGGGAAGGCACGAAATTCAAACCTGCCTAGAACGACGTAAATATAGAACGTATCAATAAAAACCACTTGCAACTAACACAAATAGAACACTTGAAATAGAATTGTTTGACTTCCTGTTCATTTATTGCTCGTTTCATTTCATATTCATTTATTCATTCAACCTAACCTTACTTGTTTCATATTCATGTTTCATACTATTTCCTTTTCTTAATTTGCTAACTTTTAATTTGACTTCCTTTTAAATCACACAATATTCATAATAAAAAATATTTATTATCAGAAAGCGTTATTTATAACTTATTGAAATTTAAGTCCATAGCTCATATAATTTTAAACTAGAAATAAATAGAAATACTTTTTTTAAACCCAAATATAAAATAACATCCATATTAAATTTAAGTAGACATTGATGTCTAGAATTTTCTATGCATATACAAAAATATTTTTTCTATTGTAGTAAACCTTTCATTACATTTTGGGTTTTAAATATTATAAAAAATTATTTCTCAATTTTCAATTTTGTTTGCTTTCTTGTTTATTTCTTTAATTATTATTATTATTAATATTTTCATTTTTAACATACTTTAGTTCTTTACCTATTCCGTTTGGATTTATTTTTAACTGCACAATGTGCGTAGTAAAAATACTTTTATTTTTGTATTTATTCAAAAAAAAAAACTTAACTATATTTATACCCCATTGAGATTTAAGCTCATGGCTGTCTACCAACTTTGTTCAAATGTGATGTAATTGAGTAATTTACATATTTTATATTTGATTAACATATTTTTATCGAAATAAATCAAGATATATTAGATGATTTTTAATAATATATATATATATATATATATAATTGTTTACATACCTAAAATAAAAAAGTGTGTTTTAAGCATATCTAATATAAATTTCTTGTATATAAGAAATGGAAAAAAATATTCATAATACCAACTCACGTCGGTATAAAAATTACCTTCATATTAAAGTTTTACTGTAAATATTGCTTTATGAATATTTTTGCAATATTCTGCTTGTTACTTCGTAAGATTAAATTTTATCAAAAGACATTTTAAATACTATGCATGTGAAATTCTCAAAAAGTTGTTAAAATAACGAGCAATTTGAAATTTTAATAATTTTTAAAAGATGAATAGTACATTTTTATGTTTATGAATAGTCTTTTACCTTTCTCCTTTTTATAATTTTCAATACATATATTAAGGAACCCAGTCATTACTTCTATTTACAAATAAAGTACTCAGACAGTATTTCAAATGTACTCAGACAGTATAAACTCGCAAATAAAATTTTGAATATTAATACCTTAAAAAAAAATAAATAAAAATAAAAACTGACTTCCGTCTAACAAATTTTTTTCCCTAAAATTTCAGTTACATATTTACATTTTATTTTTGCTTTCAATTGAATTTCAAAAGTAAAATATTCTTTATATATTTACTAAGTTTTTCTTGGTCGTTTGATTAATCATCGGAAGATTTCTGAACTCGATGTTAGTTATTTAAAAAAACGATTTAATATGTTCAATAGTAAAACATTGATTGGTTAAAGATGTGTTTGGTTGTTTTCTTTATATATAACGCATATGCATTTTTGTTTTTTGTGTACACTTTGTTTTCTTTATGTATTACACAAATTCAAGTTGATTCCACTCTAAGAAAGCATCAATGTCTCAATGAAGTGATATTTAAGTTGTTTTCCTTGTAGGAGAAGGGGGTAGTTGTCTTGAACCAATAATTTTAGCTGTTTTGTAGGTAGAAACTCACTTCGTTCTTTAAAATGATTACATGAAACATTTTGCTGTTACATAATTTATTAAGTTTTGAAAAGACAGCACTTTGAACATATTAAACATAAGAATAAAGACATGAATTCATGTGCAAAGTCATGTTAAACAAGTTCTCTTTAGGCTTTGGCATTCTCTCAGCAATTCTGGACTGTCTCACTGGACTGTTGACTATCTCTCTAATTACCTTATGGACTTGGACTTATGGACCTGGATTGGACTTGGTCCTTGGACTTTATTATCTATCTCTAACTCTCACTCTAGTTTAATCTCTTGGAATCCATATGTATAAACCCAACCTATTGAATTTTGAAAAGACAGCATAACACACATTGAACATATTAAACATAAGAATAAAGACTTGAATTCATCTGCAAAATCCTGTTAAACAAGTTCTCTTTAGTGTTTGGTACTCTCTCAGCAATGGTGGACTGTCTCACTGGACTGTTGACTCTATCTCTCCAACTCTCACTCTAACCTAAACTCTTGGTCTCTACATATATACCAAACCCAATCTCGTTGAAAGTCGTCCATGAAACCTGTTTTGAAAGAATGACCAAGAATTTCCTTGTTCCTTTTTGCATGTTTAATTCTTTGTTTGAGATTATATTTTAATATTTATTAATAGTCGGGATTTTACGAATTTAATTAGCTTCCAGAATCGTTTTGAAGTGTTAATTTCATTTTCTGCGAATTTAATTAATTAAAATGGGAAAGTATTTTACAATAATGAAAAGAATAATAATCAATATTTATTTTGTTAAACGGTTATTTTGTTTGTCTTTTTAATTTTTTAACCATATTTCATTTTCAAAAATCATAATTTCTTTTGCGTAGTTCGTAAAACCTGTAATTAGTTTGAAGTGATAAATATGACTTTCTTTATTTGAAGGCGAATGAATTTCTTGTAATTATCTTCCATTCTTTAATTAACTTCGTTTTACTCATGCTTTGCATTTAATTAAAAATCTTCTTTCATTTTCTAGATTAAGTCATTAAAAAGGTTAATTCGCAAAATTAATAAACTTTGGTGGTGACAGCGTCATTTTTTATTAAAAAAAAAACAAAACCCCGAATTATTATTAGAGGTACTATTATCTGTTTATTATATAAAAGAAAAAAAGTTATATCTTTTTATATACATTTTATAGTTCACTTGATAAATAGTTTGAAATTTTACTTTAAAAAATATATTATGAAAGCCAAAATTTTATATTTTACCCTGTTTATAGTCAAGAATTTAATTAGTAAATTTGTATTAAAGAGCACACTAAAATTAAAAATTGTAAAAATGAGTCATTAAAAAGAGGTATGTGTAACTAATAGAGTTATCTAATATAGAATCATTTACGTGATTAATTAATTAAGTAATAACTAATATCAGTTAATTAAAAATATAAAATTTAAAAAATTAAGTTCATTAATGTATATTAGAATTTAGAAAATTTATGAATAGTCCTAAATATCAATACATACTTAATTAAAATACTATTAATTCTGCAACTATAAATAATCTCAATATTCCTATGCATGCATAAAATGTATATATTTACGTATATAAATGTTTTTGGTTTTAATTGTTATTAGTAGCATCAGTCCTTTAAGAACTTCCTCTTTGTAACATTTTAGTTTTTAAATGAAATGTAATTAAGTTTTAGTTTGTAAATGTATTTATGAAAATATATATAATCTTTATAGTAAGTAAATAACTATATAGTTAGTATATATCAAAATAAAAATAATCTTTTAGCAAAAATATCAGATTTCCTTTGAGAAAATGAATACTTAACCCCATCAAAATTTAAAAAAATGGGTTTTTTTTTTCATGTAATTTGATGTACTAGGGATATTTATTTATTGTATCATTCTTTCATGCATTATGAAACACAATCGAAAAACACAGAAAACTAAATTTGTGAACATTGTTAAAATATGTGTTAACCTAAATTTCAATTCCCTGCATAGAATTTTCATTCAAACGAATTGTAAGAAAAAACCACCAAAATATACAAATAAACTCATGTTTGTGAAAATTTCAGCACCATGAAGGACTTACGCGAGAGAGCTGAAATTTTCAGGAAATGCAAATTAGTGCATGAGATGCAAATGATTAGAATTTCAAATCCGTAGCGCATGCGTATGCTGAGCAGCGCCCTCTGAACGGCGGATGGATCCGAATAAATAGACGGCTGTAGCGAGGCGTGTATGGTTATCGGTGGTTATCTACTAGTGGTAAACGTTAGCTCAATCGTTATTTATGCCTCTTCGATGAAAGAGAGCGAGATTTGAACAACTTACAGAGTTTCAACGGGGAGAATCATCGGCCTTCGTGAGGCTGGATTGTCTTATCGTGCAGTAGCCGTTCGTGTGCAGCGTAACAGCAGCACAGTGATGCGTCTTTGGAAGCAGTGGACGGACGAGTGTCGGACAACTCGGAAATCCGGGAGTGGACCCCGAAATGTCAGCTCGCGATGATAGACACCTGGTCCGCATGGCGCTGACGGACCGTACAGCTTCCTCTAGACAATTGGCAGCACAGTGGTCAATAGCTACAGGTGTTTTATTGTGTGCGTCATCAATTCGTAGACGTCTGCTGCAGCGTGGACTACGCGCAAGGACTCCTTTATACAGGATCCCTCTCACGCTAACCATCGCCGCCTGCGACTACAATGGGCCGCTCAGCATAGAGACTGGCGTGCTGATTGGCCGCATGTCGTGTTTTCTGACGAATTCCGCTTTAATTTATGGTACCATGATGGTCGCATTCGTGTCAGATGCTATGCCGGTGAACGCCACCTTCCGGAGTGCATTATCGAACGCCACAGTGGGCGAACACCCGGAATTATGGTCTGGGGTGCCATAGCATATCATGGACGATCTCAATTGATAAGAATTGTGGGCAATCTGAACAATAACCAGTACATCAGTGAAGTTCTACAGCCCCAAGCTGTTCCCTTCCTTCAAAGCTTGCCAGGCGCTGTATTTCAGGACAATGCCCGCCCTCATATCGCTAGGACTGTTCAATCCTTTTTGCAACGCGGCAGGTACAGCTTCTTCCTTGGCCTGCGTATTCCCCGGATATGTCGCCAATTGAACATGTGTGGGATTTCGTTGGTCGGCGTCTCGCTCGTGATCCTCGTCATGTTGCTTCTGCAGACGAATTTTGCGTGCGCATACAAATAATATGGAATGCTCTTCCTCAGGCAGACATTCAAAATTTGTTTGACTCCATGCCACGTCCTGTAGCAACACTTATTGCGGCGCGTGGTGGCTACACAAAATACTGATTCCGATCTCTTGTTATTCTTTGTTTGCTTTGAACATTTAATCATTTATTTGTATCACTACCACTCAACTGTGTATTAAATTTCATTCAATTATGACGATTCCTTCATGGTGTTGCAATTTTCACAAACATGAGTTTACCTTATAATAATTACAAAGTATGATCTTAGTCTTTTAAGTATACACCCATCATGAAAAATATAAAAAAAAAATGAAAATAAGAGTTAAAGTTTAAAAAATTTTTAAAAAATCACAAGAGTTTCTTGTTATGTACAGGTTATTCATAAACAGGTTTTTCAAAATGTCAAAATGAGGTGATAGTGCTTTTCAAGACAGAATATTCTCTGTGGAACCTAGCAGTGTCAGAAAAGCGCAAAGTTATACAACTATGTTCAAAGAGTGAAACCAGTTTTCAATTGAAATTTCTCAGGCATATGATATTTCAATTTTTTTTTTTTTAGGTTGCCACCACTGTTCTTCACGCCTGTATGAAAGTTGACGTCAAAATATTCATTAGTGTTTGAGTTACGCTTGGTTTTGTGAGACACTAAAACTGATTCAGGTTATTTTTGAAATGTCTGAATTAATTGAGCAAAGAACTAGCATTCAATTTTGTTTGCGGAAACGTATAGAATGTTGCAGAAGGCATTCGGTGAGCATTCCTATATCGGAATGAAATGTTTAGAAGTGGTGAAAACAGTTCAAAGAAGGCAGAGAACGCGTTTAAGACGAAGAGTCCTCTGGTCGACCACCAACCTCAACCAACGAAGCTCACGTCTAAAAATTGAAAGATTTGGTGCTTGCAAACCGTCGATTCACAATAAGAGACCTTGCTGATGATGTTGGAATTTCAAATGTCCATTTTAAAAGATGTTTTGGGCCTCAAACGCGTCAAATCTGGATTGGTACCGAAAACACTGAATGCGCCAGCTCACACTGCATTGATTCTTCTTGATTTTTTTCGCCAAAAATGAAACCCACATCGTTCTACAACCACCGTATTCACCTAATTTAGCATCGTGCTTCTTCTGGCTATTCCCTAAACTCAAAAGACCACTCCGAGGACACCATTTTGAGTCGATTGAAGAGACATTTCAAAAATCGCTGGATTAGCATCAGCAGTTTTAGGCTCTCACATTTTTTAGCATCTTGCAGTTTTAGCATTTTTAAATTAGCAGTTTTAGCTTCTCCCAAAGCCAAGCGTAACTGAAGCACTAATGAATATTTTGACCTGAAATTTCAGGCAGATGTCAAGGAGAGTGCCAGCAATCTAAAAAAGAAAAAAAAAAAATTGAAATACCATATGCCCGGGAATTTTAAATTGAAATTGGTCTTACTTTTTATATGTCCATTTGAATGTACAACAATGATTCATAATCAAAATAAGGTGCCCAATCCCATTTATTCTTTTAAGACAAAAACAGAAAGTGTCTCCCAAGGGGGAGGTCCATTTCCCTCCAGAATACTCCTGTTGTCGTGTTCATCCTGTCGCAGGTAACGAACGATTCTTGTACGTGAGTTTTCGCGGCATACAGGTGTCTGGTACAACGTGAAGTGGCAATCAATTGTAGCTGTCGATGCTGTTTCCTTGCAATTTGATTATTTTCCAGGCACCGTGTCCCCTAACCAAAACAATTGAGATAATTAACTGAAGATACACAAATAAATTGCCTACAAAATCAGGGATACATCAATATGCAAATTAAATAACGAAGATAATTAAATAACGATAGATGAATAGTTATCTAGTGATTTATGGATAGTGATATATCATGATAATTTTTCTAGCAATTTCAAATAATTTCTTCAAATTCTTAGCCACACTATATTAGATAGTTCGAATTCGCCTAGTTTTTGAGAATTAAGTTATCTAATCTTTTATAATATTGTAATACACTGGAAGTGACAAAAGTCATGGGATAGCAAAATGCAAATTTTCAGATGGCAGTAGCATCGCGTAGAACAGGTATAAATGCGCAGTGCTTTCGCAGAGCTTTCATTTCTGTTCAAGTTATTCATGTGAATTTTGACGATGACCGCAAGACGGGAATTAACAGACTTTGAACGCGGAATGTTATTGGAGCTAGACGCATGGGTCATGCCATTTCGGAAATCGTTAAATTGCCTATGAAATTTCAGGCATAACATCCCACCATGGACAGCGACCGCCTGCACTTAACGACCGAGACCGGCGACAAAGAGTCGTAAAATACAACACTCAAATTAGAAATCAATGTAACTGTTAGAACTGTGCGGATAATTGCCTTTACTCAATCGCTTGCAGCGACTCTCGTGGGCACGTGAGCATATCGGTTGGTCTCTAGATGAATGGAAAACCGTTGGTCCGATGAGTCACGATTTCAGTTGGTAAGAGCTGATGGTAGGGTTCGAGTGTGGCGCAGACGCCACGAAGCCATGGACCCAAACTAAATTGGTGGTCTCCGTAATGGTGTGGGCTGTTTTTCATGGCATTCCTCTGGTGCGACTGGACCGAACATTGACTGGAAATGCTTATGTTCAGCTACTTGAGATCACTTGCAGCCATTCATGGACTTCATGTACCCAAACAACGATGGGATTTTTATGGATGACAATGCGCCATGTCACCGGGCCACGCGATTGGTTTGAAGAACATTCTGGACAATTCCAGATGATCTGGCCACCTAGATCGCCCGACATGAATCCCATAGAGCATTTATGGGACATCATCGTTCTGTTCGAAAATCCTGAATTTTAAATTATGGACGTTATCTAATTTCCTGCAGAAGACTTCCAACGACTTGTTGAGTCCATGCCACGTCGATTTGCTGCACTTCGCCGGACGAAAGGAGGGCCGACACGATATTAAGTGGTATCCCATTTTTGTCACTAAATTAGCTCATTATAAAAAAAAATCACACACTATATATCACTTCGAGTCTCGTTTGGGCCATGGATATTTGTAGTGTTTCGGTTTCCACTTTAAATCGTAGTTCCAGGTCTAATATTATTTTAGAGCATTGGGCGTAGGGTTGACAAAACTTCCCCGTAAAAAGAAAGCATTTCCTGTCTAGAAATTTGCCAGTAGACAGACTGACTTGATCCACCATGCGCTAATGAAAAAGAAGAAGGATCTATGACTGACTATAACTATAGAAATCATAAATTAATTCAAATAAAACTAATTTCATATTTATTGAAAAATTTGTAGCAGTATGAAATCATTTGCAAGAAAATTTTCGAAAATATTACAATTAATCAATAATTCAGTAATTTTAACTTCATCCATTTTTTAACTTTTTCAAAATTTTAATTTAAAAGAAAATAATTCTTTTGATGTTCAATGCACTTTGAATAGAATAATCTAAACTTTTTCCTTATAAAAATTAGGCTGAATTCAATTTCAATGAAAATATAAAACTAGAATTCTTCTCTGTATTATTTTGTTTCATTAGCTTAAGAAAATATACATATTTATATATTGTTTATAATATTTTTAAAAAGATACAATTTAACAAAAATTCTTTTTGAAACCAGTTAGTTAACTAATAAGTACATACTTAAATTTAATAAGATTAGATAACCAATTTTAAGTACTTTTTATTTGATCAGTCAGTAAAAATCTTTCTGTAATTAATTACAGAAATAACATTCAGATTTTAAAACAAATTACATAGAATGAAAAATTAGAATAAAAAATTACATTTTTAAGTGTTTCATAGAATTAATTTTTATTTTTCTTATAGTATGTCGATATACATTTTTTGTAAGCTCTTATAATTTTGTTTAAAGTAAAACAGTGATTGTCTCAATATATTTTAATGCATTACTAATTATTTAAGTTTATTACATTATTAAATAT